>JAXQGN010000175.1:0-48689 GCA_037039805.1 Irpex sp. M6601 | reverse complement strand
CCCCGGCGCCTGACCTTGGAAAAGACAAAAAGAAATGACGAGAGCGGGATTCGAACCCGCGCCCTTTCGGACCAGATTAAGTAAGCAACTACATAAGCAATGATACGACCTTAGTCTGGCGCCTTAGACCGCTCGGCCATCTCGCCATGGGCAAACGAGTGCTGTAGAATATTATACCTAGTCAAGGGCAATTGGCTGTGTGCTCCACTTCCTTGACCTCGAAGTAAACGCAGTCGCCTTCACCCACCACCATCCAGAATGAGTTTCCAAGACATAGAATCAGGCCTTGCGCCTCCCTCATCCAACTCGCGAGGCCCAACAATACCACAATCCCAAGAAGAGTCATCGTTTCTCACCCTCCAATCGTCTCTATCCCTGCAAGTCTTCAAGATCAACTCCAATGTCCAGGGTATTCTCAAATTGGTTGATCAGCTTGGTACGGGGAGGGATTCTGGGGCTCTGAGGAAGTCATTGTGTGTAACTCTCAGTCTGAAGAGAGGGTCAGTTGCTGATACAGTCGCCGGTATAGGCATGATTTGACGGAGACAACTCGCGCTATGGCCAAGCGTGGTTCTGACGATTTGAAGAAGCTAGCAGCACTCCAAGCTACCCTAGTATGTGCCTTTTATATACATTGAACGGAGGTAGAAGACAATCTGAGCATGTGCGCAACCTCGTAGCCGCAACATAAGACATCACTCCAGAAGACTTCACATGATTTCCAAATGTCCCTCGTTGCCTTCCAACGCGCACAGCAAGTGAGTGCCGAACGACAACGGACGGTCGTCGAAGGGGTCAAGCACGCCGTCGAAGAGGAACATGTACTGTGCGTTCTCGTCCACCTATCACCGTGACCTCATGTGTTGAGCAGTGAAATTCAGAGAGGACCGTCCCTCGAGTCCCACACCTTCACAACGTCAAGCGCAAATGCTCCAGCAGTCCCTCTCACCACAAGAGCTTGCATACCAAGAATCTCTGGTGCAGGAACGCGAAGCTGAAATCCGCGAGATTGAAACCGGTATACACGAGCTCCACGAGATCTTCAGAGACCTGGGTACTCTCGTACAAGAGCAAGGCGGAATGCTCGGTGAGCACACATCCCTTATCTCTGCTCGACATATTATATACTGACTCTCGGCTGCCTCCTTCCCTTAGATAACATCGAGTCCAACATCTCCTCAATAGCAGTCGACACCGCAGGCGCAGCAGACGAACTGACTACTGCGCACGACTACCAACGCAAAGCCGGCAGACGCGCTCTCTGCCTGATGCTCATCCTCGTCATCGTCATCGCTGTCGTCTTACTAGCGGTGCGTGTCTTGAAATTCGTGGGCTGCGTCCATGGCGTGGTCGTCCTGTGCTAATTGGAATGTGCCCATCCATGTTCTCGTTGTGCGTTCTTTAGGTGTTGTCATAGTTGCGAACGAAGACTATCAGACTCAACGGAATGAGTTGATCGAGTTTCAGTCTCGTTTATAGATTGCGGTGATGGACGTCGTCGTCATGAGTGTTTTTATTATGGAAGATTACCTGGACCTTTCTATGTTTATATGCTTATCCTGTATGTACCATCGCTCACTTGGATATCTTAATCAACCCTATAGTGTCAGCTATCTGCCGAAACCGCTACCAACGCTTGTCACTGTGAAAGACTTATGCGGGGGCCAACGGAACTATTTAACGAACTAGGATACTCTCGATTACCAGAGCTACCGCTCGTATCCCTCCGATAACGACTAAACGCTACGTATCCTGCAAGAGCTCCTCCAGGAGACCGTGAAGGCCTACGATAATCATCCTCACTGTCATTCCGGAGTACAATACTCTTACACCCTTGCATGAATGGTGAGACTTGCAGCCGAACGCCTTCTGAACCGTAACAGCAGCGCAGCTCGTGTCAGAGAAACTCGCGACCCTCAGCTGTGCCCACGCATGTCGGGCAATGGTGAACACGGTGTTCGCATCTGCACGCAGAAATATCGGATAGCGGGGCAACTTGAAGGATAGGCCTCGCGTAAAGTAGGGTCTACTGTTAACCAAAACCATGACCTGAGATAGATGCTACTGATTTGGGGTGGCTCTTTGAAGCTTCACACACGACTTGAGTGCCGTTTCCAATGCTGGTGCGCTGAGCAGCTGGTGGTACTAGGAGATTTCGCAGGCAAAAGTGCATTATGGCAGTTATGGTGCACACATAGCGTCTCACATCGTTCAAACCTGTCACGGTCATCACTGCTCATGAGCTCACCGCTTCCCGAGTGACCTCGAATCGCGCGGTCGGCTATGTGATACAGACCTGTCCCATAATAGGTCCGGGATAATACTATGTAACGATACCCCTCAATACTGGCAAAGAAGGTCTAGGGTTACAATCTCTCGTAAACTAAGCGAGCATGGCCATCACGAAAACTAGTATATAGACGATGGATCCCCTTCTCCCGAGAAATAAATAAATATGCGTAACGATTGAAATCGAATAGTTCCCAGTCTATGAAAGCCGGACCAAAACTCAGGATGCCGGCCACTTGCCCCAGTTTTCTTCATCAAGCACCGTTGCAGATCTTGGAGCTCAGGCTGGGGTTGGGCTTGAAGTTATGCTTCGTAGTATACAGCGTCCTATAACAGTCGTGATAAATATTGCCGGCACAGAAAGATGACTGGTTGATGTAAGGGTGGCCGCACCTGCCGCGTGTCGAAGACGTTATCATCCACAAAGTTACCTTCAATTGGAGTCTCAGTCGCGGCCATCACGTCAGGCAGGATCCCGTCCTGAGCGGAGTGTTCATATAGCCCGTCCTCGTCTTCTTCTCCTGCACCGAATTGTAACGACTCGCCCATATTCCCCACGAAGCGAATACTGGTAGATTCGTTACCAGAGGTCCACGAACTCCCAGTGGGCCTGATCTGTCGCAGGTTGAGAATAAACCGGCAGATGATGATAGGTGGTAAGCTGCGGCAAGTGCCATGAGAGGATGAATTACGGGATTTAGAGAACGACTGACACTAGAAAGTAGGACTGAACGACGTTCAAATTGAATAAAACTGGCTGAAAAGAGGTGAATTCAAGTTAGTCAACTAGTACCGGCATTTTCCCGACACATGCAAGTCAAACTTACAACATTTGCCCCAAATACTTGAAGTACGTTTATGACCAACAAAACACTAGTTGAAATTTGATAAGATGAGGGGCGTCACATCAGAATGATACAGCGAGAACAAACATAAAGTATATTGTTCCTGAAAACGTGGCTGTTGTCATTACTATGATCCAGGAAAAACGCCAAGGTACTTCACCATCACGAAAGAGCATTGTAACAAGGGGGGCCTCTGTATTCAGTCGCTGTGCTTCATGGTATAATTGAGCTGTTTTCATCCATGTAACTCCTAGAACAAGTGCATCGCCGATAATGACAGAGATCCGAGTGATCAATGACACTGCTCAGGATACGGTGTTGAGTAATGGTGCCCCAGTTCTTTACCAGGAATATACCTACAACTGTGAGCCAAGTCATTCATCAAGGTGAGTGGCAAACTGATCAACTCCAACACGTACAATACGTCGACGCTGGCTGACACCTTTGGAAGCCACGTACAAAGCTCCGAATTTGCCACCACTACACTGGTAATGCAAGAGAACTGTTCTAGGCGTTGTTATAAATATTACTAATATCAACCACTGGCAGTGTGGAGATGCCCACCAGATTTGTGCCAAACGGAGCAAGGTTCAACAGAAGCACTAGGCCAGCTATGATACGCTGGCCACGGCGGCCGTGCATCAACGCATAGACTCGCAGCGACGAAAAAACTAGTGGGAGATGTTATATCAGCAGACTCTTTGAGAGAATACCATTTTAATACTCACACGCAAAGCATAGGAACTGTAACAATAGAAGAGTGTTGTCCATGTATACAATCACTCCACATCTGTGGCAATATATAAGTGTTCAACACGAAACAATTCAGCATAGTTTGGTGCACCTCTGTGATAGCCATGAGCATCTACGGGTATTAGGAGATCAAGGCTCTTGGAGATCTCACATACCTCAAGACCGTTGTCGGGCAACAAATGCACAATACAATCCGCGACTGCAAGGTAGCGTGTGAAGGCGTATAACCAAGATATAGCAGTCCATTTACGGCTCCATATCACATTTATCTCTTGAGACAGAGTGAAGATCGTTTCCGACAAATATAGAACTGGAAGCACAACTTCAACTATTTGACATATGGGAATAAACGTGTGACATACCATTGGCTGAGGTTACGAGATAGTTGGCTATGAGACTGGCCAATACTGTCAATATCGAGGTGCGCTATAACTGATTGAGCTGCGAACGTACTCTTCTTCGAACGCCGTGACAGAAGTCATTTGCCTTCTGGGAAAGGAGATGATGGAGTGAATTTTGTAGATCTATGGTGAAAGAAGAATGCTAGTGGGCACTTTGTTGCATTGTGAAAGGATGCCTCTTTTATCCAAGTTTCCTACTAGCAGTAATCACGACCGGTGTCTTCACAATCTTGCTGGAAGACGACATTCATCTTGATCCAAAACTGATACATCCTGATAGTAAGCAAGACCGTATCCGCGCTGAAAAGTCAACTGAGACGCACCCGTCTCAGCCAAATTCGACCCGAAGAACAAGATAGACGATCCGAACGACGCACCAATTCCGCTCTGCATATCAAGAGAACGGAGTAGTAGCAAAGACTTCATCACATAGTCTTGAATAGATCTAGGCAACTATCGTACGACATATCTGGATACATCGTATATTCATCGTTGCCTGCTGTGAGAGGAGCAGATCGTGTTTCTAGTCAAAGTAGTACTCGCCGAGACAGGTATCTTTGGGCAGCGGGACCAAGCTACCAGTGTGGTTGAAACCCCATGTATCACGTCACTAGTAATGGGTAGCGCAGATTTGTAATGCAGCCCGGAGAACCAAGCATTCGACGCTTCCTCCCTATGGACACCCTTTGAGATATCCTGTGATCATGTTAGTCACTCCTATCGTAAGCCAACGAACAAGATGGATAGTATCTATACCTCTCAACGTACGACGCACCACCGTCCGTGTCAAAGGTCAACACGTCGGAGTATAGACACATGCCGGGGGATGTGTGCGGATACGTCGGTATCACAGCACTTAAGATATCACGAATGCTGTACTGGTCGCACTCAGGCTCAGCTCAACGTTGCCGCCGTTATGTAAGTGCTTGGTTGCGCTGTGGACAAGAAAAGGGAGTAAGTACAAGAGTGTTGCATACCAAGTGGCCTTGCAGCAACCTGGGAGGGCTCGAGGACCAGGAGAGAGCGAAGGACTTGGTAATTAGCACTTGTAAATTCCCATCCCCACCGTCAAGACGAAGATGACGAACCGATAGTTTGATTGTCCATGATCGTCCGCGCGAAAAACATCACGTCGTCGTCCGACTTAGCCATAGGGTTTGGATATAGAAGTGAAATAGTGATCCTAGTCCATTGCCTGCACACGAGCAAGAGATGGCTCGGGAAGCGGTCCCTGGGACTCGAACGCGTGTGGTACTCCCATACGTTCAATAGGGACGCTGTGCATAAAAAAACTATAGCCACGTACATAAGAACTACAGCCCCCTTGTAACAATATGGAAGGAATCAAGAGTCAGAAAGGGCAAAGGACTCAGACTGCGAGGAGTCGACTGTTGGAAGGACGTCGATGAGACGCCGTGACTCTCCTGCACGTGCCAAGCGCGCGTGCCACCGTGAGATTATCGCTACCAAGCTGACCTTTGTTTCATATGTGGGGACCGCGAACGGTTAGAGAATGAGTTGATAATACATTAGCACGACGGGAGTGGTAGCCGTGTGCATGTCACAACACTCATTCCCTAGTTCTTATCTTACAGTATTCACTATAGCGCAGAATCACATCCGCAAACCGCAGAGCTAGTCTAACTAACGAAAGCATCAATATGATATACACTAGCCGTATTCATTCTTGGCTGAGTCAACAATGGGATCCCTTCAAACCCCAGGGCCATAGGGCAGTGACCCCGGTGGGTAAACAGCCCTCAAGTGGTTAACCTGCGGTGGCACAGCGTCCTTCAGCCCAGCCCCTCCTACCTCTCCAGAAGTTTCCTCCACTCGAGCGACAAGCTTCACACCGCTTATACTGCGTTTCGCAAGTCGTACAAGGCCGTCGGGGATCCCGGCCAAACCTCGAGGGAGAACTTCATAATGGTTCGGCTGTGGACCAATCCTCATGGTCAGTAACAGTCCAACCCCATAATCTTGACGGTAAACTCACCTTAAGGTCACCGGATTCAAGGAGTTTAGTAACGCCAGGGAACATCCTCTTCCCAAACTCGTAATTAAAAGGCGCGTTCGCCGAGCCGTACACACCCACAACCACCTTCCCACCATCCTTCTCGCTCGCCTTCCCGTCCTCACCGACGACAGCACGAAACACAGTGGCAAGCTTTCCCTGAGGCGCGAGGATCTCCCACAGTGCACGTTGCACGTCGGGCTGACCGACGGCGTCGTAGATCACTGGGATGGGTAGGGGGGTGATCTTCTTGATGGCTGCGCCGAGTTCTGCGTAGGGCACGGAGTGGTAGTCGATGACGTGCGTGGCACCGGCTGCGACGCAGTATTCTTCGTTGTGCTTTGAGGCGGTCGTGATGATGGGGCTGAACCCGGAGGCTTTGAGGAGCTGGATTGCTGTCGGCGTGTGTTGTGGTGCATCATCAGCAGCATGAGCAGCATAATTAACTTGACCATGAAATTTCCGCAGACGAATAATAAATTATGGATTTCACCCACCAAATTGACCGACCGAACTCGCGCCTGCGGTCACGATGGCTGGCTGCCCAGCGTACTTGTTATAACCAGCCGCTTCCCAGGGAGCAGTGAGTCCAATGCCTCCGTGAGGTTTGAGTTCTTGGTATAAGCCCACCGCAGCTGTACCGAATCCAAGTGGGATGGTGGCAGCGCCTTCAAAGGTTATGTCCGACGGTATCTAAACATGTGGCATGATCGAGTTAGTGACTGCTTGTCAAGTTTGTAAGAAGCAGGGCACGATCACCTACTAACCTTGGCAATCTGGAGCGCGTCTGAAAGGCTGAACTCCTGGAAGGTCATTGTATCGGGATGGTAGAGCGACTTGTACAACCTGATAAAGACCCCTCAGCGCGTCGTACTCCACGGAATCAGGCCGACAAGCAAAAGCGAAGTAGTACGTACACTCTGTCGCCCACATTCCACTTGCTGTCAACGCCTTCACCAATAGCTGCGATCTCCCCCGCTCCATCTATACCTGCCAGCGCAGGATATCCATAGTGGTCGACCCATATACCCAGATGTACGATGACGTAATCGACAGGGTTGAGAGCGACCGCGGTGTTCTTGATGAGGACTTGACCAGGGCCGGGCTTTGGAGTCTCCCTGTCCGCGAGTTTGCATGGCTCGGCGGGTGCGGTGAACACGAGAGCTTTGTGCGACATGGTCAGGCGATATGTGACTCAAACTATAGATGAGTCCGGGAGTGTAATTTGACGAGGACTCACCTCGTATCTCCATTTTATAGGGCCCAAAACGAAAGATCCATGCTCTCTACAGCAAGTCGGCGGCCGGTAGTACGTGCGGATAGCATCTTGCCGCTGCGACGCGTCACATCTCTGGCGGCCGTGCTTATCAGTCCAATTCAGCAGTATCGCGCCGAAACCTGTACATGTCTGTGTACACATACTAGTGTATGAGTGGGGCACATACTTATAGTAAACCAGAAGATAGTGAGACATGTAGACATCATTCTGCCGCTGAAGTGCAATGAGCACTATCGAGCCGAAGCAAGTACGCGTACACATCGGGGCCCGTGCACGAGTGGTGCACGCACGCCTATTTTTGGTACGGATTTAGTTAGCGTTTTCGTCTAAAGGCTTGAGCAAAGCACTCACTAATTTTCTCCGCTAGCTGGACTCATTGTCGTCGAACCACGCTGATGGTGGAGAAAGCAGACGAGATGAGCTTTGTCGGCCCAGCGAGTGCCGTAGGCTGGCATGCAATGCATGATGTTGCTAGGAAGACTGGGAAAGGCGTCATGCCAGTGTAGCGTTGATACGAAGGTGACCGGTGAGCACCGGTGAGCAAGCACACTAGTTTGACAGAAATATTGATTTCTTCGACGGTCTATAGACTCTCTACAGTAGTTCTACTTGCCACGAGCGAATTCTAATCGACTAAAGACCGCCCCGAAACCTGAATCAAGTAGATGGGAAGGTATGTTAAGCAGGATTAATGAAGATAAGGGAAAATCGTTACCATTCAGGAGCAGTTGCAATAACTTGAAGAGCTAGAGAAGAGAAAGGAGAGAGGAGAGACCCCAGAGACTGGGCAGACTCGGAATAAGCGGAACACGGTCACATGCTCTCCACGTGATCCCATTTCAAACTCCACCCTCATTAAAGTCCGCACGCGACTCTCCGTGCTACGTCCACTCATATTTTCTTGCAACTCGCTTCCTTTGTTTGGGTAGCGAGTAAGTATCCTTCTATTGATGGCAAGACGATCCCAGCGCATCGCGATCAAAGGGGCACCTGCCTATATAGGCAGTGATGCTGCCAGTGACGACGACCGTCATGACCGTCCGGCGGCCAAAGCTCGCAGAGTCGAAGCATCTCTTCCTACAGAAGCTGGTTTTTCCGCCGTTCCCAAGAAGAAGGCAGTCAAAACAGCTCGAGCTCCTCGAAAGCGCGGGAAGCTTCACCAAATTCTCGACATGCCCCTCGATGTAGTCATGGAGGTACGCTCTACTTACTCCTATTCTCCTCGTCTCCTCAAACTTACAACACATATTATCTACATCTAGATAGCATCGCAACTCCAAACGAAAGAAATGCTCCACCTCTCGCGCCTCTCCAAAGCCTTCCGCACATTCTTCACGAGCCGAAGCACGCAGTTTATCTGGACGGCCGCGCGGGAGAACGTACCCGAGCTCCCGCCTCTCCCTGAGGCTCTGAATGAGATGCAGTACGCCAGTCTGCTGTACGATACGCATTGCCATGTACGTTTTATGTTTCACATTACTCTTCCCAGTGCGAGTCTCATATTGTGCATCTTCAGAGATGCATGTCCAAAAACTGCTACTTCGTGTACTGGGCGTGCCGAGTCAGACTCTGCAGAAGTTGTATACAAACAACGTACGTCTCCACTCCAATTTCCTCTTCTATCTCCTCTCCACATCATCTAAGGAAATGGCACTGGTCTTTCCAGCACGGTAAATGTCCACGCAGTCTGGCACCGCATCGAGAGATATCATCTGTACGACAGCACGACTCAAGATCTTCTGAAGAACCCACGGCTGTTAGACGAGCTCGTTCCACCGTTGGAGTCGTATAGAGATCGTGAGTGTTATAGGCATCCCTACAATGATATGTGGTGACGGTTTGATACGTCGTCGATTTTTCAGGTACTAGTTTGCAGTATAAACGACACCTGGACAAGATGCTGCTTGAATGGAAAGCACTACCGGAGGACGAGGCGCAACGTCAGGTGTGGAAGGAGAAACGTAAGCAGAAGACTGCGGCTCTTTTGAAAGTGAGCGCACATTTATGTTCTATGTGTCTTCAGTACAAGTGCTCACGCTCAATTCCGTCTTGTGCATTAGAGCGAAAAAGCCCTAAAACGCTGGTACATGGAATACAAATATGACAGGGCGGAAGAGCTCAACGACGTGCGCAACGCTCGGAAGGCTGCGTGAGTGTTGCCTTACTCTAGCCGTTGCATTGTGGTCATACGCGTGTTGATTTCAATGGTTAATCTGGCATCTTTAGTATACTACAGAAACTCGAAGAGGCGGGATGGACTCTCGAGCTCAAGTTCTTGAAGACTTTGCCGGACGACGAGAAGAAATTCTTGAAACTGCCTGGAGTGCGCAAGTCTCAGGCGTTGACCCCTCGCAGTGTGTGCCTCTCCCGTCTCATTCCAACACGATAACAGTGTGATAACCGACGTGTTCAATACTTAGTATGGAACAGCATCAGAGAACCCATCGAAACCTTCATGCAAGACATCCGAACCAAACGGCTGCATGCGCTCTACATGGACACTCTCACAGCTCGGCTTAGGGCGCTCGACAAACTCGTCACGGACCTTCTCTCTCGGATCAATGGTGACGAGAGGGAGGTGCCTGCATGGGTGGGGAAGTTCACGACGCATGATTTGATGATGTGCATACCGGAACTTGTGCCTCTTGTTGATCCGCACCGGGAGAATGAGCGTGATGTGAAGAAAGAAGTGAAGAAAGAGGCACAGGTGAAGAAGAAGGTGAAGGAGGAGGTAAAGGAAGAGGTACAGGAAGAGGTGAAGGAAGAGGTGAAGGAGGAGGTGAAGAACGAAGTGATGCGAGAGGTGAAGGACGATCATGATGACAATTTGGAGTTCAACGTAGAAGATTTACGACCGACCGTCGAGGCCTTAATCCGCGACTACTTCGACACCCGACAAGCCAAAGCCGAACAAGCTCTCACCACCGCCCTCCGAGAGACGTTCAAACTGGACGACTCCGTGGACCCGTTCGCTCTATTAGTGGGGTCTTACTTTGGTTGCACGTTGTGCGATAAGGTGTACAGGCTCCATAATGTGCTCTACCACGTTTGCTACTCTTTCCGCACTGCTCACCCCTCGGACTCGGACTCGGACTCGGACTCGGACAGTTCAAATTCAGAGTCTGATTCCAAGTCGAATTCGAATTCGGATTCCGAGTCAGCTTCATATTCTACCTCAAAACCCGAGCGGGCAGGACCAACAGAAGACCGCTGGAAGTTCCGTTTCAAACCAGACTGGATGCCAGACGCCTACTTCACATCCATCAAAGCTGCCGGCGTACACGTCTACGACAGAGAGTTCAACGACGGACTGAGACCGTGGATGTGGAGTGTCCAGCCGTTCCGGAAGGGGTGGAAGCAGGCTGCGCAGGTGATTGCTGCGTGTGGGTTGGATGTGCGGACGGCGACTGTTGAGGACCTCGATCGGGATGCGAGCTTGAGGTTGATTTGTACTTGCCATGTGGATCGGAAGAATAAATATGTGCCTGTTATGAGCTGGCGGACTGCGGTGAGTACTGGGACTTCATTCAGGCGTCTCTTCATTGCTGTCAATTATGACTGACAATTTGCATGGAACTTTATTATGCAGGCGTTCACAACGTCCTGTTGCGAGAAATTCAGACATGAGCTGAAAGACCAGTCCGGGCCCGCGTACAAGTTGGCTACGAAGAAACATGTGGACGCGGTTAAGGAGTCAGAGGAGGTGTCCGCCGCCAAAGCAGCAGAACGTCGGATTGGTCCCAATGGCGGGTGGAAGGAGTTCTCGTGTGGGCAGTGCTCTGAACTGTCCCGAGGGGTCACCATGTGGGAGGTCAAGAAACATTTGACAGAGACGTGAGTACTAGTATACTGATGGTACTTATAGCTTGGCGTGACTGATGAGTCTGGGGATGCTTAGGCATGGCATCGTCGAGCCTGTCGAGGGCGATTGGGTGTCCGTACGGAAGGACGAGGTGATACCTGCGATTGTATATCTGGTATCGCATAAGGTGAAGGGCAAGGAGCATTCGCTGAAGTATATGGAGGATTCATCCTGCTATGATGATGATGAGAGTCATCTTATTACTTACTTCAAGTTCCCTGCGAAAGGATGGCCATAGATCTAGATATTGACATTGATATACAAGCGTGATAGTTTTCCGTTCTGACTGTTATTCGAGCAACAAATTCGGAGTCTCAGGCTTGTACGTCTGCGAATCTCTATATCCAGGGCTCAAAGCGCATCCTGTTGTTGGCGAGTCACTACTCACCTCTTCGCGATGATCTTATGCTCTAGGAGGGCCATTAGAAGAATAAAAAACCGATCACTCGTAAGTACCATTGCCTGCGAGATCCGATCATATTGATTGAAGGAAAGAGAAGATTAAGTACTATGGGCATGAAGTTGCGGTGCAGTCCAAAAACGCGACAAAGATCAGATGCAATAGGAGCAGTTCTCGATGCGATGAGTGAAATACTTCACATGGGTTGCGTTTGCGTGGAATCAAACCAAGCTGCAATGCCCTCCTTCAAGACTCGTTTTACACGTCTACTTCGCCTATGTCTACCGTTCGGCCGGATGAGAAAGACCGATGGCGGTGGTCTGTTATCCGTGTCGACGTTGCTGTTGGATGGCTCCGTCCTTCCATACCTACAAAAATGCGACCGTTAGCTGATTGCATATCCGCCGCCGGTATAGGATCAATGGAATTCGTATGTATGCTATATTACATACCGTTTCTCCAAATGGATCGTGGTTTTGTCAATGATATCCAGCGGTGTGCGACCCGAAGCACTTCTTCTGCCGGGCTTCCTGTGTTGTTCCGAGTCAATTCGACCGTGTCGTTCCAGTTCGCGGATTATCTGCTCCAGTGGCTTCGCAGCCTCGATTTCCTTGGTAGTAGCGCGTCTCATCGATAGAGATGGATGGTCCTCCGAGTCTTCACTCCTGGACTCGTCGTGGTACACCCAAAGATGATAGAGCTGTGAATCCCAAAAGTCCGAATCATTCAAAGTCAGAGGGGGTGGTTGGAAGAGCGCGTCATATGCTTGGGAAACAGTTGAACGCACCGCAGTTCGCCAACCCATAACAGGTGTTACTTCCTCGTGTGCGGTACACACGAGTCTAGTCTCATTGTCCCTCTCTGCATCGTCCATGTTCTGTACTGTCGCCGTATGAGGATCCTTACCACAGAGCTTGATTATTGCCGCTGCATCCCTCACGTCTGCGCCTCGCGGCCATTTATCGGTGCATAGCGACAAGGCCAAGAAAGCAAACACAGGTGACTGAATATAATCCAAAATCTCTTCCGTTAGCCATTGGGACTCGGAGACGGGTTCGTAACGTAGAAGGAACGGGATCGTCTGTTTTTCCTGGATGACCTTGTCGGCAGTAAGGAGCGTTAGAGCAGCTTGATTATGGTTGGCAGAATCTAGGCTTCGACATGGAAACCACATTGCGACGGCGAGCTGGAGAGGATCGACTGAAGAAGGTGCCGGGAGGTCGAGTTCGTCTCTGAGGAGCTGTTTGAACGCCTCGGTGTTGTGGTGATGACGTGTCGCCAGGTAGTCAGGTAGAGCATCGCGAAGGGCAATCTTTAAGTCTTGAGAGTTAAAATCGAACCACCTGCCGTCCGGATTGAGGAGCTGAGCGATGCTGGGGACACGGAGAGTTACTTCTGATCCGATGATTAGTTGTGTTTCGTAGGATAAGTTTTGACAGAGCTTTTTGAAGAGTATCTCAAAGTCTACTTGTCTCCTCATGAACGTGGCCCGTCGGAACTCCTTTCGGATGTTCTGCATGTGCTGGAAGAGTTGATCTTTCATGGCCTCCCATTCTGCAACGTTATAAATATGCGCATGCTTAGCAGCATGCACGTTCATTATTTGTTACCGGTGAACTCACCTTCAGACTTCAGGGGCTCTGTTTCGCGTACTCCGGGGACCTGATCGATATCTCTGTAGGTTCCAATATACCCGCCTTCTACCAAAACCCTGACTTCACTGCAATAGCCTGAGTTCCGAAGGTGTGCGAAGATACTTCCATGCAGATTACCAGGAATAGATTATAGCAATGTCAGCATTGTCTTATGTGTATTGGATGCATGACATGCATACCTCTCTTTCCTAGCTTTCCGTAAGCTCTCTAAGTACACACATATGTCGAGCTCACCCTATCCATACACCGTGCGGGTCAGTTCAAGGGCATGGTAACGGGAAATCCAGGATAGGTTTATTGTACCTCCGCCCGCGACTTAATGAGTTCCATCCTCTTCTTGAGAAAGGCAGTATGCTCAGCCTTCGGAGTTTGCCGCAATATCGAGAGGAGGTCCTCTATGCCAGGCTTATAAACCATGATATAATCAACTGAGACCGTGTGTGAATATTCGTTTTGATTGTATACCAATGCGTAAGATGTCTCTCCTCACCTTCAAGTGACTTATAGCTGTAGACCGCTCTGGTGGGTACATGGTCAACTAGTTCCAGCCCACTGGCAAGCATATCCTTATATGCGCGCAATCGCCAGTCATATGTCTCGCTGATCGAACCTCGTGAGCCTAAAAGCGACATCATATCTGGGCCGACACACGCACCCATGGGCCAGGCAGCGATGGCACATGCGCATCCGACACTGCCAGTGAACAGTGAAGCCATCATCGCCTTTGCAAACCTGCACGATACAAGTGAGTCGGGGCCTAATCAATAACGACGGAAAATTATTGGTGTGGTCATCACATACATGACAATATGAATCGAAAATGAGGCTAGCGTACGCCGGCTCCGATAGATCGTCAGGGCAAGGAGGGAGGCCATCGAGGCTGGCTAGTACAGCTCTCCAAACACCCAGTGAATGACGGCTCATGAATATTTGACGGAGACCCTTGGACGTTCTGCTAAGGTGAAGCATGTCTTTGGGGTGCAAGAAGCTGCAGATCTGAGAACGTTTATTGCCACGCGTGAGTGGGATCATTGACTGCGTGATGATACTGAACATCAAAGGCCACGTCTTACCTCAAATATCACGTCCAATGGCATGTCAAGCATCCAGCGTAACTCTGCATGCTATTCATATGTGAGGAGCTTTCGATAAGCATGCCAGCAGACTCGACTGAGGCAATTCTAGGCGAAATTTGAGGGGACGAACCTGGTCGGTTTCCCTTTCAGGATATAATACACGACTCCTGGAAGCTAAATTCGAAAGCATTAGAAGATTTTGGCCGTTCTTTGTGGTATCTGAGGTGATGCGTGATGCACAGGTGATGGGTGCCAGCAGCAACTTCAAGACTTCAAGTTGGAAGTAGAGTCAGACGCGATCACATGATCTCCACGTGTTCATATTTCAAACTCCACCCTCATTAAGCCGCGTCGCGGCCAACGCAACGTTCGTTCGATTTCCATCCTTTCGCAAGCCATTCAGGTGGCGAGTATCTTGCTTTGATGGCAAGAAGATCTCAGCGCATTGCAATCAAAGAAGAAACCACTGGGGCACCTGCCTATATAGGCAGTGATGTTGCCAGTGACGACGACCGTGACCGTCCGGCCGCCAAAGCTCGCAGAGTCGACGCATCTCCTCCTACAGAAGCAGATTGTCCCGCAGTTTCTCAGAAGAAGGCAGTTAAAGCAACTCGAGCTCCTCGAAGGCGCGGGAAACTGCATCAAATCCTCGACATGCCCCTCGACGTCCTGATGGAAGTACGTCTAACCCCTATACTTCTTATCTCTTCAAACTTATAGCTAATATCGCCCATATACGCGTAGATAGCCTCGCAAATGCAAACCAGAGAGATGCTATACCTCTCGCGCCTCTCCAAAGCGTTCCGCACGTTCTTCACGAGCCGAAGCACCCAGTTCATCTGGACGGCCGCGCGGGAGAACGTTCCGGAGCTTCCACCTCTCCCAGAGGATCTGAACGAGATGCAATACGCAAGTTTGTTATACGATACACATTGCCATGTACGTGTCACACTACTTTTTCCAGCCCGTGACTTATGTCGTGCATGTCCAGCGATGCATGTCGAAGAACTGCTATTTCGTGTACTGGGCGTGCCGAATCAGACTCTGCAAACGATGCTTCCAAAAATTGTACGTAGCCTTGATTCCCCTTTCTGTCCTTTACTTTCAACGTCTCCCCACATCTGCTGATAAAACAACAATGTTATCAGCGCTATAAACCTCCACTTCGTGAGAGATCGGCGCAGAATAGATGCATACCACCTCTACGACAGCACAACCAGCGAACTCCTTAATAAACCATGGCTGATTGACGAGCTCCTCCCTGGGTTGGAGGAGTGCCAGAACAGTGCGTATATGTTGTTGGTTTCTATTTTATCAAGGGGGCTGACGGTTGTATTCGACAGATACTACTATTCAGTACAAACCATACCTCGACAAACTGTTGTTAGAATGGAAGGCCTTACCGGATGACGAGACGGAAAGGAAGGCGTGGGTGGAGAAGCGTAAGGAGACTACCACAGCTCAGTTGAAAGTAAGTACATTTCTATGCTTACGAACTCTTCTACATACAGATAGTATTTGATACTCATGCCCGTCTTTGATTCGTTAGAGTGAGCCAGCTCTACAGCGCTGGTACGAGAAGTACAGAACCGACAGGGCAGACGAGCTCAATGACGTGCGCCATGCCCGGAAGGACGCGTAAGTTTCACATCTAAGCTCTATTGCCATCATACATACGCTGATCGTCACGGTATTCTGTCATTTGTATATCCAGCATCCTGCAGAAACTCGAAGAAGAAGGATGGAATCTCGAGCTTAAATACCTGACGACTTCGCCCGAAGACGAGAAGAACTTCTCCAAGTTGCCTGAAGTGCGCAAATCTCAGGCATTGACGCCTCGCAGTACGTCTGCCCACTCGACACCCTTTCCTAACAATGATCACTCATGCCTCTGCGCTTTTGGCGATGATTAGTATGGACTAGCATCAAAGAACCCGTAGAAGCGTTCATGCAAGACATCCGGGACAAACGGCTACACGAGATCTACATGGAAACGCTCACTGCTCGGCTCAAGGAGCTAGATAAACTTGTCACGGAAGTCTTGGAGAAGATTGTCGGTGAGAAGGAGAAGGAGAAGTGGGAGTGGGCGGGGGAGTTTGAGCCGTATGATTTGATGATGTGTGTCCCGGAACTTGTGCGTCTTGTTGACCCGCATTGTGACGGGGAGGTGAAGGAAGAGGTGAAGAAGGTGACTCGGAAGAAGGTGAAGAAGGCGAAGGAGGAGTGTAACTCTGACTTCAACGTGGAGCAGTTACGGCCAACCATCCAGACATTGATATACGACTACTTCGACACTCGACAAGCCAAAGCCGAGCAAGCTCTCGCAACGGCACTCCGCGAAACATTCGAGCTAGACGACTCTGTCGACCCGTTCACACTGGCTGTGGGGTCCTACTTCGCTTGCACATGCGACCGCGTCTACACACTCCCTAATGTCCTTCACCACGCGGTATGCCACACCAACCAAAAATTCTACAGCCCAAATGCCAGTGCAGGTTGGACTCTCAGAGCAATAAAACCGGAGTGGATGCCAGACGACTATTTTACGGCTGTACAGGCGAGTACGGAGGACCCTGGTAACTCGAGGCCGTGGATGTGGAATGTTGAGCCGTTCCGGGCGGGGTTCGAGCAGGCTAAAGAGGTGGTGAGTGCGTGTGGGTTCGAGGTGGGGAGCGCGACTGTTGAGGACCTCGATCGATGGGAAAGTGGGAATGGCAGTGGGGAGAGGAGGCTGATATGCACGTGCCATATAGATCGGAAGAATAAGTATGTGCCGGTTATGAGTTGGCGGACTGCGGTGAGTAGGGTAGTCTATCACGAAGCCAGTGGATGGCGATGCTGTGGGCCTACGTTAACTGACAGAGTTTCTGATTGTATGGTACGACAGGCGTTCAGGCAGTCTTGTTGTCGCAAGTCTGGAAACAGGACTGGCAATTCCAACTCTGGTCCGGTGTACAAGGTCGCTACGACGAAGCAAGCGGAGGCGGTCAGAGAATCGGAAGCAGCGTCCATAGTCAAGGAAGAAGAACACCGTAAAAGTGAGAAGGGCTACTGCAAGGAATTTGCATGTGCACACTGCTCTGAGCCGAAGTTTGCAGAAGGGGCTTTTTGGAATAAGCTTTGTGCACATTTGAAAGAGGAGTAAGTCGTGTTTTCATTCCATTAGCGAGTCGTTCATGGTGGCTGATGCACTCGGTGGTGGTAGACACGACGTCGGCGAGCCTGGCGAGGGGGATTGGAGGTCCACGCGGAAGGACGAGGCGATTCCGGACATTGTATATTTGGTGTCACATAAGGTGAAGGATAAGCAGCACTCGCTCAAGCATTTGGAGGAGACGCGATATGGCAACGATAGAAGCCATCTTATTACTTACTTTAAATTCCCTGCCAAAGGGTGGCCGTAGATGGGGGTGCTACTTATGTCTGCGCTTCATGTACATGCCACCTTACTATTCTTCTACCTACCGAGCATATATACTGAAACAAGCCCATTGACCGTTGCTAATACTTAGTAACAGTCCAGCCGCAGAGATCGTAACACGGTCACGTTGCTCCATGATGAGTTCAAACGCCGTCTTCATTTCGCGCATCGAAGTTGTCCGATCGCGACTCATGGCGCTGTTGTCTTGATTATCTTCCAAGTTGATTTCAGACCGTTATTCTTGCTTTTTCTGTAGTGCACAAGCTAAGATGAGTGGAAAATCTCAACACATCACCACTAAAGAAGGGCCTAGTACAAGAGCACTTTGCGTGCGCGCGCTGCTCTGAACTATCACAAGGGACCACCGTTATTGTCATAGAACAGCACACCGCATCTCCTGCGGCGCGTAACACCAAGTGAGTTCGGAGCACAGGTCGAGCGTGACAGGAAGAGCACGCACCCCGCTGTCTACTCGTATCTCATAGGTGTCGTCAAAGACTCAAGGCGAGGAGAAGCTGCAACAAGTAGCACATACAAAAATCAGCAGCACGTCAGTCAAGCTTGCGGACAAGTGCGCACCAGTTCTGGACTAACTGCAACATCTCTAGCGCCTCCTGCGTCTCCTCATACATGACCAACCTCCTCACCTCCTCCGGTGTACTCTTCCACGGCTCCGACAGCCAGTCTGACGTCTCCAAAGACCCAGTGATGCCATAACACCGGATGGTCTGTACGTTCGATTTGAGTACGATTTCTTGGAAGTGGGGTATGTGTAGTAGGTATGAGAGGTCAAAGTCGGAGAAGGCGATGGTGGATGTGTGGGGTGCGGATGAGAGTGCGGTGGCGAGGATGCGGATTGCGTTTGGTGCTCGCGCACAGCTTTTGAAGGAGAGGAGTCTCTGTAGTGAATAGCGTGGTGCCAACTCACTCGGTGAGTGACAGGAACAGCGCAGGAGAAGAACGGTATAAGTACTCACAAGTGAGGTCCATCCTTTCATAGCTTCGAGTACGGCGGTAGCCAGAGCCCGTGACTCGTCGTTATCCTCTCGTCGGTCCCGGGTGACTCTGTGCAAATACAGCTCTGTGAGGTTCAAGCATGGTAGAGAGCGTAGTAAGCCCGTTATGGAAGTCTTAGACCGCACTCGGAGGTCGAGCGAGAGAACGCGTATGTTCGATGCGGTTTTCGCGATCGTGCACAGTGGAAGTCCGTAGCCTCCGTCAAGACGTATGTGTCGGATCAGCAGCCCCAATGTGGGTTTCTTCTGCAGGGTGTTTGCGAGCAGTTCCGTGCCATTATCGGAGGTGATGTACACTGTCTGGTAGAGGAGAGGTGTGCCTATTCTGAGCCATTGCTTGTTTACGAGGAGGACGTGTGAGGGAGGACGTAGGAGGGTCTCTGAATAATCTGTGCGTATGCATGTCATGTGGTCGACGATGTTCACACGGAAGAGTAGTTGGAGTACTGTGTGGATTATCTCTTCTGGTATCCTGGAGAACATATCGTGTATAGAGCTCGAGAAAGGTGGACGGATGAGAGAAACCGGCTCGCGAACAATTGTAGGAAATGCGATCACATTGGCCGCGGATGTCCGCGGACCGATCTGCGCCGGCCTCGTGTACGTCATCCTGACTAATGTTGACTTACGTGGGATTTACCTCCGCTATTTACTCCACGCAGACTCGGCTCTCGTCCAGAATACAAAAACCTGCTTTCTCACCGACGACCACCTCACGCCCTCCACACTCACCTCAAAGCTCACATCTTCTTTATCCTCACGACTTACTCTACGGCCATCATGTCTCCGAGATCATGGACAACGACCATCAGCCTCCTCTTCCAAACGCCTATGATCCCGACAGACAACGAGATAATGGAGAACAAGCAGGTTGAGATACCCATGATGGATTTTTCGGCCTCTGACTCTCATCGGCCTTCTGTACGTCCTTTGTCTTCTTATCTGTGCATTAGGGACTGTGTGCTCAACGGATTTGTCGATTAGGGACAGCAACATCGTTCACGATCGAGCCTGGACAGCACGTTCTCTGTGGCTAGCTCCGATTCGGTGGCCTCCTGGACGTCAGAGAGCGACGACCGTTCATGATACACTGCGGATTCATGGTGTGCAGTGCGGCTTCTTCTGTGTTTACTGTGTACTGACGAGGCACCTGATGTTCAGGACACTACACATCTATGCACGACTACGAGTCGTCAATCCCACTACAGTGGATGCCAATACCCTATCTCTCTATAATCGCTGCTATCTTCATACCCCTTCCCATTGCCATAATCGCCAAGTGTATATCATTCAGAATCCCCATAACTGTAGCGCGTCCCCCAGCATATAGCCTTTCCCTCACCCGCATACATCTCATTATGTCTTTAATACTCCCGTCGCTTATGTAATTGCTGTACCAATACTCCTCCGTGTAATGATACTTATCCACATACAGTATTGTCTATCACCTCACTAGTTCTCAGCTCTGATCTGAAAGAGTGGCGTCGAGAGAGCACATAGTGCCCCGCTTGTTTTGAGTTACATTCCGCAATAACTGGCAAGAGGTACGTGAAAGCGTTCCAACTTCGATACTTTCTTCTTCTAGACTGATGTGTGTGAGCGTCTGCTTATGTCAGACTGCCGCAAGTCACCGTCGGTGAAATGCTGTAAGTGCTCCTTGCACACGGTGTGCAAGGAGCACCTACAGCATTTATCCTGCACACGACGTCTCCCAGCTTCTCCCCACGAGGCCTCTGGAATGCTCTCTACTATTATGGACACATAAGGAACCGACAAATCCACAACTGAGCTAAATTTCCGGCGTTTCTGAAAAGGCACATACTATAGTTGAACGTCATCTTAAATGCGAACGTCCAAGTCATCGTTCCTAATAGACACCTCTTCGCGGCCAGGTGTATCGCCGGAACTCCATACATCCTGGGCAAGACGCTTTTGTGAGTTCTCCGTTTCTCTCAGAAGTCTTGCTTCTTACCCCATAACTCAATACAGGCGTATGGAACGACTCCCTTTTCATCATCGAGTCGAGAGTGATACGCTCCCCGTTGTCACGGCACTTCCGTCTGCCGGTATACGAGTGCTTGTGTCTTACGCTGCTGTCCTTCCATTATTCTGTCATGCCACTCATGGCCGTGGAGTAATGTATATGTGCAGCTGTACGGTGGTCACAGGTCTTGTGATAACACGACCTCTGCTTAACGTGAATAAGGATTCGTCGTTGAACGGGAGAGGATAACGTGGCCTTTATATCTCCAACAACTCTAGGATTATATCGAGTGTCTCTCGGTAAGTAACTACAGTTAATAGTGATCATGTAGAACCCTAACGTGTTCTCGGATGGCAGAACCTCCGGTTGTCAGCTCGGACGGAGGAGTGGGTTTGACAACTTTACTGGTCTTGCGCTTACACGTAGTCTCCTCACCGCTGGATACTTCACTCAATGTGGTGATAGCGGGGACTTTCACCGCTCGTATGTGTGCATCTTGCGCAGCGACTTGCTACACCAGTACGTACACCGTGTCGTTCATAGGACTTCTACAGGCTGACATACTTGTCAGAATGAGGTGTGTGCGCCCCGTCTCATGACACACAGACCAATGCATACTATTATTGGATAGTCAGGCTGTATTCGCCGCCGGAGCTTCTGCAAAGCCGACTTGACGAGTGGGGTATATAAACCCATCCTTGCTGTTCTATTTTGACAAGCCGCTACTCTTCACCTCGCAGCTTTTCTACAGATACTATCGCATCCATGACTATCGCAGAAGGTGAATACTACATACACAGCGCCGCTGGCGACTTCCAAGTTGGTCGTCTGCACCGCGAAGACCGCAGCTTGTTGCCCAAGCGCGTCGTGTCTCTCCCCCCAGGCGACAAACCTGATCGTCCTGTAAGTCGCTGTTGTCTCGAGCCACGATGTATTGTGTAAACTGAAATATTTCATCAAGTGGATCGCCATCAAGGACGGGGACAAGAACTTGTTCACTCTCAAGGCCAATGGTGCACCTACTGCAGCGATCGACCATAAGCTCTTCGCTATCCTCCTAGACACCCCCGAACCTACCAAATGGAAGCTCATTAGGGCAGAGCGTCACGGTGAAGATGCTTACATGTGAGTAGTGATCCGCAGCGATCTCCTGTAGATCTCGTCTTTCAAGGTATCAAACTCAGACTGACTGGCTTATAATTTTGGTTCACGGTGAAGTGTCACTACCGAAGATGGTCTCGCAGGCTGGGTCCTCCCCTCAAGCGAGCCCTACGATCAGGTTCAATTCACAGTCTACCTCGACCGTTATCGTGAGTACTGACGAGCCAATTTTGCCTTGTTCAGATTGCCGTGAGGTCTTTGATAGTTGGGCCTTCCAACCCACCCACCTACCCGTTGAACCAAGTCTTCATCTTCAAGAGTGTCGAGCCTGAGAACTGAGCCCGTCGAGAGGTCGCGCTCACGGCTGTGTCCTATGTCGTGTATTCGCTGTGCTCGATACTGCTCAATTTGTACCTTGCATGAATACAATATGACATTTTGTGTGTAACATCCTCCGAGGTGTTTCTGATGCTTGCATGCATAAGCACGTCCATACATACGGGCTCTACCACTGGACAACTGATTTTCACTTGCATGGCTCGGATCTCGTACCCAAAATCTTCATTCCGAAGTGAATCTGGACTCGCCATATGAAGCGCATCTCAAATGCTGTAAACCCACTGCTACCGTCTCTCTGAGGCAGAGTAATTAATCTCTGTACCCCACCGTTCGGAGCATTCACTTGCTCGTTTTACTCTCCACATACATACTACAACTGAAAACTACGTACACGACCCCTGATAAAACATGGTGCAGCCCACCATATATGTAGCAATAATTTATGGAATAATAAAGTTCCTCTTCGCTTCCATTGTCCCCCGTTCCAATCACACCCCAAGGCAGGGACGAAGCCCAAGTCTCCGCGCGGTCTAAGTCGCCTGGTGGCTCGAGAAGGTACACCCAGTGGCCGTTGGTTGGAATGGTTCCCTCAGGGTATCGATGCGGGAGTTCGAGGAAGTCGGCGATAGGTCTTTGAGGATAATGAAGTGTATGGCCGACCTCGCGACTGGTCAATGCTTGAGGCGTTCGCGTTAAGGGTTATGGGTTATGGAATGCGCGCGCCGGGGATACCGTATACGTGGAAGAGTAATGGATGGGTGAGGACATTTTGACATCGCCTTTGTAATATGTGTGATGAGCGAGGAGTGGTGTACGGATGCGGCTGAGTGTGTGCTGTCGTCGACGTCGACGATAGGGATACCAGCATCGTTTAGCAAGCCTCTGGTTTGCACGCAGCTCGAGGACACTTTCATCCTCTTTAACGTTTCGTGCGCGTAGAATCCTCTCTCAGAGCGAGCCACCCACTTCGTGAGCACTTGTAGCACCTAACTCGCGAAGGGGTCACCCCTCAAAAGAACACAACACCAACGCTACTCGCCCCAGACCTGATCCCGATGCTGCCGCTCCCACTCGTAGACTGGGTGCCTTGTGGTTGAGTGGGCTTGGACGCTGCCGCGGTGGTCTTCGAGTACGTCCGGGAGTATCGGAGGGAGGTAGAGGCGAAGGTGGAGGTGGAGGTAGACATTGTGATGGGAGGCGGGATGACGGTAGTATGAGGGAAAGTACGGGAGGATGTCGAGGAGCTCGAGTATTGGTGGTACCTGTTGAGAAGAAGCTAGCCCAGCGTCGAAGCACGACGGCGAAGAATGGGTAGACAGGTGGGACTGGAGGTGTATGACAGCACCTTCGAAGTTGGAAGTTGGAAGTTCACTCACCTCTGCGGCAGTATATATAGTGTCATAACAGCACCGACATAGGTTAGCTCGGTAGCAGACATAGCTTGAGTATGGAGATAGAAAGCGTCCAATACGCTCTACATTCCACGGCCAATCTGCGTTCTTACACCCACAGACGACCTATCGCCTACCTGCCTGCCATGTGTTCTGGCTTCTGATGAGTGATTAGGTGTTAGACCGTCTGTGATTGTCTGCTTTAGGGGTTCATTGGTCTTGTTCTGCATGTGTCTTGATGCTCGTCGAATGATGATACAGAGATGGATGTATAAACCTGTGTCTTTAATGAAGTCGTTATTCCGGGATATACGGAGCACTGCGTGGCGGGTGTGTTTACCGAGGGTCACGGCCAGGAGGTGTACTGTACAGCTTGGCTGATGGGTTAAAGAGGGTCAAAGAGATGCATATGACAGAGACGTCAGTGTCCAGGTCGATGATGCTAGTGACATGTCTAAGATGAATCATGATATATGAGAGACTGCATCTGAGTATGAGATTAAGTACGTACTTAGCACACTACAGCCCGTATTACTCTCTGTCACCGACCATTTAGGCTACATTCCGAAGCCCAAGACACTTCTTTCCACATACGAAGCACGATTGACCTATAAGCAAAGAACCAACATCGTCCAAAATATGTATACGAAATTGTCAGCTGGATGGTGGTGGTCATGATATGAGCGACATCTGAATCGACGAGCAAGCGACCTCGGGCAACTTCCGAGTCAACGAATCACCGTCTTGCTCTCACACCGCATTACTTGTCCATGTCAACCATCATCGTTAATGCAACCTCCACTTATCCCAAAACCAGTCATATCATCGAGCTCGGCATTACTGAGGCTGTTCATTTCATCCTTCTCTGGACCAAGAGCGGCCGACATGCACACAGGCTGAAGGAGGAATATGTCCTTGGTTGACACCGCCGTACACTCTCCGACTCGTCATCCAGGCAGGTGATCAACGTTTAACGTTCAACATCGGGCTAGAAGGCTCGGGCACCGCACTGTCGTTTGAAAGGAGGATGCAGCGCGGGTCCTCACAGAGTCGTCATTCGAGCTCGACAGATCGCAAGGCTGGTCGGTCTGCAGGTACGTCGTACTTCGTTACATCCATCGTCTCCAGCCCTTCTCATGCAAATCATGATCTCTTTACAATCGGCAGGTCGGTACGAACCTAATGATCCAGGATCTTCATGGGCTCATGCTCGAGAGTCAGAACCTTGACTGCTACGACGTCCGATTGTCGCTGATCAGTCCTACCTGTCCCCGCCCCCTCCTCGCCACAGCAAATCTATCTGTCAGCCAGTCTTGCAATTGCCTGTATGCACATCTGCCGCGATCTTCCACTATCTCTTCATTCTCATGTCCCCAGGGACGATCCGCCGCAAGTCCGCCTGAGGCTTTGACCATCCTTGCAATCACCCTTTCCCCACGACGTCGACGGTTTAATTTCCTGCAATACATGTATACACCGCACCGAAGATCAGGTACGTGTGCACATACGTCCAAGTCACCTTGCCGTGTACTTACCATCGGCATGCATGCATGCCGTGCCTTAGTAACTCACGTCCTACATACCTGCAGATGATAGCCTGAATCCCGAAGATTACTACGCGTCATCCTTGCAGATCTCATCTCGAACCCCCAGGATGATTTGTAAGGCACCGGTCAGTACCTGCCAATCGTCGTGTACTTGCAGTGTGCCCCTCATGGGAGAAAATGAACGACTGACTGGCTTGACAGCTCCCGTTGGTAGGTAATGCATATGTGGTGAGCATGGATCCGGCCTCACCTTCTGACATCTGCACACAAATAGTCGGTGTTCGGTTCGGCGAGCATGGCAAGACTATGCAGGCAGGGGAGGCCGACGTCTCGAATATGTCGAGACGTCGTATTTACTCCTGCCCATCGCCGTGCATATGTTCAAGCCGAACTGCAATACAGTCATGGCACACCTGTCCGATCCAACGTGATGCTTCCAGCTAGCCTTCACCTAGCCCGCCGCTGCTGCCTTCGTGGAAGAGGCGGAGACTGCGTACGTGCACCCGGGGTTCAGGGATACTTCATACGGGCACGGAACAGACAAATTCGATGCAATTGTCTTCGAATTCAAGAGCTCAATTGTAATGTAACAAGGTTTACACTTTCTACTACACGTCTATCAACACCTTAACACCCCGGCATTATTATTAGACCACCTCGACCTGCCTCTCGAGCCCTTCCAGCTCCCTCTCCTCTTTTCCCTTCCTTGAACTCTGGTCTTTAGGTCACTTTTGGAGTTCGCCTCAATGAAAAAGCAAGCATCGTGCTATGTATCACGCCTATCAAGACGGGATGAAGGAAAGATGTTGGAGGTCGGCTTCGTGGCATCTTAGACTCGAGCTCATGTGAGTTTGTTGATATCTTAGATGTCTTTACGTTCTGGCCTTCGATGATATTCGGTCCGAACGACTTTGCCTTCCTTCATGGCCCGCGGATCCCTAAGGCCAATGGACAGTAATGATGGACAATGAGCCTATGGACGGCGAACCTGAGGTGGCGATGAACTCGTTGGACTTTGCACACTAATAACCATTTTTCGGCTGTTGGTCTATAGCATTTAGGTGCGAGAGCGAGCAAGCGATGGTGGCTGAAGAAGATTATATTACTATCTTTCAGGTACTTATGATGTAACGGAGAAACAGCCACTATCCAGCCAAAATGAGAAAGTCTACACAAGTAGAAGGGGATAGAGATAGAGTAGGTTACAAGGCGAGTATCAAGGCCCATTATTGCAGAAGATCCAAAAGCGTTTCAGATACACTAGCGTCGAAGAAAGGAGGACTCCGGATTACAAAATTAGCAGAATATAATGCACGTGTAGGAGGTGAGTAAAAATCAATGAAGATGCGAGTATGGAGAGATGCGAGGAGTTGAGCTGATTGATGATTGGAAAAGCAAATAACGAATAGAATAATAACATGCGGAAACCAGAATACGAACAAGAAAACCCATGGATCGTCGGAATTGGATGGTGTTTGCCATACCGACACTCACGGCGTCGATATGCGCAGCGCTACGTCAGCAGCTGCGATGATCATGGACTCGATGGCGCTGGAGGAACGCCAGAGTCGAAAGGGTGGGTAGGGTGGTGGTGGTGGGCCGTAGGCCGCGGACGCGCGTCGTTGAAACCCGAAGTGCGTGTAAAAGTGCGTGATTCGTTGCCGTCACCGTTGCTGTATGCAGCCCTGTTAACGACCTGCGTCTGCTCACATCACCTTTGTCAGCTTCGTTCGGCGCATACGGGAAAGAGGTGGCTTACTATGACGAAACAACGCAATCGGCAAAGAGCAGTACGATTGGCACGCTCAGAAGAATACTGGGCCTGCTGTAGAGGTTGCCACAGTTTTGATGTTGCCCTGCGAGGACGACGAGCCCTTGGGGCCCGAAGGCTTGGAAGCAGTGACTGGGCAAGCAGCGAAGGTAGAAGACGACATTGTTGTCTAAGGAAGAGGAGAGGAGACTTGATAAGGAAGAGTCAGAGGGAGTACGACTGCGGGAGAGGCTGAACGAGTCAGTGAGAGGACTGCGGTGAGCTGAGTTGTGTAGCCCTTCCTCATAGCGACTCATCCCTTTATACTCGATTCCAGTCATTGGGCGTATACCAATTCCGGCTTGAAACAGTAAACAGTGATTAGCTGGAAAGAGGCGAAGTCAATTCATCATCAAAAGGCGGTTCCGGCGGTCGCTCTTGCCTGTCGTTCGCAATTGAACAGAAAGCCATATGTTACCGTATTGCGATGCCAGTCAACTCGAGCGGGCTATTACGGTGTGTGCCTGTTTTTCATCTTGCAACAAACCTCGCCTTCGCTGAGATCTGAGATGAGTGATCTCGCGTTTTGGCGTGTTTCCCACGCCTCTGCCCTATCGCGTGGTCCGTCCAGCCGAACGGGCGTTTGGTAGAAGTTCTCGTCTTGCCATACCAATGCCAAACTCTACTCGAAAGCATGGAAAGTAAGTGGTGACATACAATACATCGAGGCCGGCAGACTTAATTCTACTCCCTGTGGTGCGATTTTTGGATTACAGGTCGTATCTTGCATATGATACGGAAAGATACTCGACATACCGAACAGCCATGAGCGCTGATTTCCGAATATCGTAGTCAGTTGCGCGGTCGCTTGTCCCCTCTATCCCTGACTCGAGCTGTGCATCCGGCAGTCAGAGTCCACAGCACAGCGCAGCCAAGGATATATCTGTACGTCACACAATCTGCTGTGGCTGTCCGCCCATGTTCTGTTCGATATCGCGTTTCGATTTCTTTTCAGCTTGCCTCAATCGTGCACAATGGGCAGTGCCAGATGGACACCGAGATTTCGATCACTACGGACGGTGCCGCGAGCAACCCTGCCAGTGCGGGGGGTTCTTGTGCCTAGTTTCTGCCAACTTCCTGGTAGCTTCCGTTAGTGGGCCAGGGTTTACTTACACCTGCCTTCAGAAGATCGTATCTCTAAATCAAAATGGAGCACATCTCCCGTTGCCATTTATATACGTGCGCTGGCCCGACGTGTATCCCGGCTGTCCGGTAGCCATATGGCAAGTACGTCCAATTGCTTGTCGGATTGGATATCTAATTATGTTAGTCTTGTTCGCCGTGTTGACCTTAGGTGTACTCAGAAATGCCTTCCTTGGCTTGGCCGTGGCACCCCAATTTCACAAGAAGTTCCATCTCTGACTGCTCCGCAGAGGTCGGTTTGAGCACTATCCAAACATGGGATCGTATCGTAGCCGTTGTTGGAATATGTCACAATCATTCAAACTACGGACGCCTACGCCCAGACTGCCGTACGTAACTCATCAACAACTTGCTTCCATTGCACAGTAGACCGAGTTTTAGTGCAGGTTCTGCAAACGAGACCAGACGAGATTCTGGTGTAAGTTGTGAGGAGATTCTTTGTCATCATGGAAACCATCAGCTAAACTCTGTTGTGCGCATCATGGGCTCGAGCGCATCGCGTTCTTAGTACTTACATTTTCTTGGTGGAGGTAAGTAGCGCGGGGACGACAACATCTCGGTTGAGCATGAACTGCGTAATAGGAAAACGTCGACATCTCGCACGGCTGACCTTTACTTCCGTGGCAGTGCAGCAAATCCTCGGGTTGGTCCACTGTCCTGTCGCCGTAGCATTGAAACTGGTACGTACGCCTTCCCTTCGTGCGCTTGTTTCACAATACACTACTGACAAGTTTCGGACGACATCATCAGATGGATGCGCACATGTAATTGTTGTTATGGCTGACAAAGGAAGAACTCCACCCGCAGTAAGTATAAACTGTCTCTCATCAGGAGCAGTATCAAAAACACGTCAATGAAATACTTGTCGACGTGTCAATGTCCTTGTGTCTTCAAAATGCAAATGCATACAGTCCTACATTGGTATGCCCTAGACCAATGGAAATGTATTGGTACTCGGAGTGGATGGTAAGTGGTGTCCCAATGGCCATCAGCGTGTACCCTGATCATCATCGGCGACGGATAGCTGATATCCAACGTCTGTCCCCTGTCCTAATTCAACATTCAGTATAGAACACTATATATCACTCACGTCACTCCAGAACAGCGCTCGATGCGAATATCGACACAACAGGGCATTTATCTATGTCCGTTACATACTGAGGATCTGACATTCATTACTGGAAAGATCGAGCATAGAATATCGAACCGGAAAGGTTAGATCCATCTTTGTGGGAATGTACGTACAACGGATTTAATGCAGTATACGCCGAGCGCACTGGTCGTGATTGTGACGCACGCGTACAAGGCGGAGATACTCAAAGTAGAAGCATCATCAACACAAGAGGATTGTTACAGGGTGTGCCGAAAGGCTGAAGAAGAAGCAGCGGTGAAATCTTTTTCTGTGCGCAACATATCTCGTTAGTTGCTTTAGCCAGCCCAAAGTACAAGGCGATGATTGGATACCGGAGGTGGAGGACCGTTGAGTTCATATCAACGTTCAGCAACATCTTTCAGTACACTCATCATTCCGAAAGATTAAGTAAAATGAGGATACCAAGTACTTAGCATGAGTTCCACCAAGGCGTCGATAGTGTGGCCTAAGTTTACCGAAAGGTCGCAGTGCTCTGTTTTTTTTTTTTTGGTATCCATTTAACGTCCGCTGTAGGGCTAGCCCGCAGTGCTCTGTTGACCGCGTGGTTTCGCTCGAGGTCAGCTGGGAAGTGAGGCCTAGTGAGGAACTACTTACCACGTACCTAATGTGTTAGTGAACGTGAGGATAACGTACGTGGGGTAGCAAACACGATTTATCTAGTACAAGCTTGTTAATTCGTTTTTAAGAGGCTCTTTGTGTCGCATTCTTATCATATTATACACTTGGTTGAGTTGTTGCAAGTCAGATCCTGCATCACCTGGTCGCTTTAAGGAACTGTCACGATAAGTTTACCACTGTTGGAAAATGTCAGTAACGCATCACCAGCAATGCTCCCAACGCGACTTACATGTTCTTATCCGCCTCCATGGTCCTGTGTGCCTCTTGAATCTTGTCCAATGGGAATACCTCATGGACATACGTGCGGACCTTTCCATTCCCGCTACTACCGGTGATCTGGCCAAGGATGTCCTTCTCAAACCTACATAGAGCCATTCAGGTGCAAAGTTGCGATCAGCACGGTGGTATGTAACGAGAGATAGTCATATATTTACGTACCTGGCAATGAGGTCTGCTTGATATTCAGCAGAGCGACTGCGGAGAGTTGAGCCCTCGATACGAAGCCGCTTATACAAGAGCGGGCCAATATCAAAGTGATCAACATCTTTGCCTAGTAGATGAGGCCCCAGTGATCAATTCTATGTTCTTGATTGTGGGTCAGTAGATATCAAAACATACCACTGAGTGTTGCAAGAATGGTCATCCGACCATCACGCGCGAACGAATCAATATTCTTGTGCCAGTGCGACCTCCCAACAAAGTCGATGATGACATCAACGCCCTTGCCCCCTGTGATCTTCTTCACTTCGGCCGCAAAGTCCTGAGTTTTATAGTTGACACCATGTACAACACCGCTTGGAATCCGCTCCAAGAAATCGATCTTCTCCTTGTTAGATGTGGTAGCTGTGACTGTTTTGCTAAAACAAGCTTTGTCAGCAATGCAGCACCAGTTAGGCGATTGCCTATGAGACCGCGGTGACCTACGCATTGTACAGATGAGCCAACTGAATGGCCGATAGACCTACGCCAGAGGCGCCAGCGTGGATAAGCACATTATCGCCTTTCTTCAGCTGAGCAATGACGATCAGGGCTTGGTAAGCTATAAGGATATCCGAGAGTGAGATTAGTAAAAAAAACATGCCACAGGCGTGCAAGGCGTATCCTTGCGTGCCCACAGAGAGAAGTTACGTGCCTGTAATGAAGTTTTCAGGAATGCTGGCGGCCTCTTCCCACGTAAGATGTTTCGGTTTGGGCATCAGATGCGTCGCATACAGACGAATGTATTCAGCGTAAGCGCCCTGTTAACAACGCCATCAGCATATAGCCACGAAAAGTGAGGCATCGTCGACGGCAATGCTTAACGTAGAGATGCGGAACTTACCCCGGCAGCAAGACCTATGACTTCGTCCCCTACTTTCCACCGCTTCCCACCGCCCTCGCCAAGTTCCGTCACAATTCCGGAGAACTCGACGCCGAGCGTGTCAGGAGCGCCTGGAGGAAGGGGGTATTGCCCGTTACGCTGCATAATATCCATGCGATTGAGACCAAAGGCCTTTATCTGACAGTGTTCATCGGAAGCATCAGCATTCAGTTTAGGAGGTGGACAAGGGATATCTATATCAGTACCTGTACGAGAACTTCACCTGTCCCTGGAGTTGGCTTCTCGATGTCACCGATGTACAGGTTCTCTATAGGGCCCTTGCCATCTTTTATGATGACTGCTTTCATGGTCGACATGTCAATGATATATCTGCACAGAAGATCAACGTCAGGAATCGCGATTTCATCTAGAGAGGATACGAAACCAACCTAAGTAAATGCAGATGGTATCCGATAGTACGCGTTAAGCTATGGTATTAACATGCCCAACCAAGGCTGGAGGAGACCTTACCAAATAGCTTAAAATGCACCTGAAGTTTGTCTTGCAGACTGTGCAGTCGTACCTTGGTGGTAGTAGCAGAACAAGATAGATAAAACTGCATGTTTACTCGTTCGGGCTGCCCACGCTCCTTGCCACGATCGCCGTACTGACCAAGCAGCAGTGACGCCATGATTTGCTGACATCACCATAAACGACACTATATTTATGCGTCTATCCGTAAATGGCAATTAACTAAGATCATCGTGGCCACATTTCGAGGAGTTGCTCAACGAACATGCCAGAGTAAAAACGTTATGATAAGCAGCTTCTTCCACGATTAGGAGAGATATCTAGTGAGAGACAACGCTCTGCTATCTGCGGCCAATCTTACGTGAAGAAGTCCTCAAACCGGCTATCGGCTACTTAGCTGAGCGACTATCCATGGAGTTCCGTATAACCTCGTACCGCCTTCAGCTGTGTCCACATGGACGATTTTACACTACAAGGGGTGTACTGCTGTATCATCGACACGAAACAGAATCTGCAGATCCTCAAGGCCCTGTACATGATTCAATCGGACCGCCTTTGAATGAATACAACGGATGCATACCACATCAAGGCATGAATATGAATGAATGGATTTGTTCATAAAGCCCAGAGCGCCGGAGGTACTCAGAAGGTGTGAAGCTTCCTCGATATACCGGTCCCGTTCATCTTGTGGTGGTGCCGCGAAGTCGCTTACCTCCGAACGATCGGGGAACGAATGACCTCAATTGTCTACTAGCACGACACGATAGAACAAGTACTTCCCTACTTGCAGTATCGTGTCAAAATGCATATCGCGGCCACCCGCAGGACACTTCCAATAAGCTCAGGCCATTGAGAGACTCTGGGTATGCCGAAGAGGTTGCGGTACAGGATCTGAAGCAGGTTGCGACGCCTACGAAGCCTGAATGAGCGGAGCCACAAGTTTGATCAGCAATTTCGAACTCCTACACAAGACCTCTTACGCCACAAAGTGGCAGCTCATCACCATCATCACTGGGTCCGCCAAGTTGTAGAAGAAGTCCAAATCCTACTGAAACGTGTGAAGGCGTTGCTCAGGTACTGTGAAGTTGACGGCATGCCCAGCTGTAACAGTCGGTTCCACGCAACGGCCGAGACTACAATATCCGTCAGTAAGTAAGTATTAACTTTCTCCACTCCTCACCATAAACTACGAATACTTGATGATCATACATATCTCACGACTAGCTCATTTTTCAAACGCGCAATATACCACGGTCCAAGTCGTGGGACATCGGAATGATCACCTTCTCCTCGAGGGTGCTTTGGGTAGCAGCGCCTTCTTCATCGCTTCTGGCGCTCGGTAGTTCTTCTACACGAGGCAGTGCGACTACAGAAGACGTCCTAGTCCTGAAATGCCAGAGACGCAATGTCTCCCGATGACTCGGCATCACAGAACTCGGTGTTATCCTACGTCAAGTCAATTCAGTCCATTCATGACTTTGAGGCGCTGTTGCCTTGAAGGCGCGCGTATGTGTAACAGCCTCTCTTGGGATTGATATAAAGTGTCGCCCTGCCTCGACGACCAAGATACTGAACTCACCCTCTTCACGCCATCAGCTACTGCACTGGTCTTATCCGTAGCCAGCCTCTCTTGCACAGATCCAACATACCCTTTTGTATCGAAATCAGCCGACCTTCTCCTCATTCATCATGAGCGTTTCCGTGGCATACGCATCCCTCGTCTCCTCTTTCATTTCCGGGTACTCAAGCACTCCTCAGTCATCGCCCAAGGTGCCCCAATGCACTCTCGCACCCACCCTACCCTCCGCGGAAACAGCAAACCGCCGCGAAAGTTCGCGCTCACGCGACTCCTCACAATCGCAGTCCCAGCGCATAATCAAATCCAAGGCAGGCGCTGTCGCACCCATCTTCTTCTGAACGGGCGGTCAGCCTAACAATATGTAAGTGCGCTCCCGCGATGCTCACTGATTTCAGATTCGCTGACGGAGTAGCGTTCTTCATATATCAGAACCGCTCAACAAAACATCAGGCCATAGCTACAGCAGCCATCTGTCGCTGTCGGCTGCGGCGTTGTGGCAGGATTGAGACAGTTCGCTATCCCGCGAACCTCAGGCCTGTCCTGTAGGATTCTCTTTCCCACTGCCCATCTCTCCATTGCTATCAGTATGCATCCGCGACAGCTTTGCTTCTCATATCAGGGGAGGCAGGCGTGGGAGAGATCTGTCGAACTGGTCTACCACGGAGGATGTTCGTGCGGGACCTTTTTTTTTTGCCACCCAGCCCGGGACCGCGAGAAGTGGTGTTCTTAATCTTTTTCCAAACGTAACTTATTCTATTCTATTCTGTGGATTATGGTAACATTCCCGCGATGAATCGTCTTTAATAACTTTGATATGTCTCCTTCTTTTGATCGATACTGCCGCATGTACATCTTAGTTAATCGTCGATAATCTGGTCGAGCTGTGTATTGTATCTATTACATAGGGTATAACATAGCACCTCGTTTTCTCTATAGCATCGATTCTATGCATGAAAAGCAATAAAACCCGATATCCCTTCATTCCCAACAATGCGAATCCACTGCCTATCGAGCGTACACTTAACGCTAATGTCCAGCTATGGCCACCCCTCCGCAGGAAATTCAAAGAAAGTGATGAGATAGCTCCTATCTTCGACAATGTGCCGCGTGTCCACCAAATAGCTGAGCGAGTGCCAGTCATCCTTCTTCTCATGCGGCACTAGATACATAATCTCCGGTATTGTCTCGTCCTCCCGTACGGACACCCAATCGCCCTCGCCAATGTTCGAAACGCTATGCCTACAGTATCGCCATTTCATATATCATTAGCACGTCACCAACGCTGAAAACAATACTTACTTCTCCTTCAAATGCGCACGTAACTGTCCCCAATTAACCGCCTTCGCCAGTTCCGGCTCAAAGCATCGCGCACACGCAAATTCCTTCCAAGGTCCACTTCGATGACGTTTCGCCTCCTTTACTACGCATGCTGCCTCCGATTCCTTGACGGCCTCCACTTGCGTCGTCGTGGCCTCTTTATATGCTGGACCACGTTTGTCTTTAGTCACTGTGTGTCTGAACCTGTGACAACAAGACTGTCTGAACGCCTGTAATACCGTACAACCAAAGAAATCCGTCAGTCAAAGTAGGCCCACGGCGTTGCCATACACTTGCTTAGGGATAGATAATACTACTCACTGCAGTCCGCCAACTCATAACCGGCACATACTGATTCCTCCCGGGCCGCTCCACATGGCACGTACAGATCAGTCTCCTTCCCTCAGTCCCACTCCCACTCTCATCCTGCCACTTATCCAGATCCTCCACGCTCGCCGTCCTCACGTCGAACCCACACGCACTTATCGCCTGCTTAGCCTGCCCAAAACCTGCCCGAAATGGTCCAGCATTCCATAACCATGGTTCCGCGCCGTGGCCACTGAACACTGCACCCACTATCGGAGCAGGCTGGTTAGCCTGTATCGCCGTGAAGTAGTCCTCTGGCATCCACTTTGGCCTAATTAATTTGGTCTTCAATCGCGAATCACCCTCTGGGTAGTAGTAGTCTTGGTTGGTAGAACAGCCCACGTGGTGCAGAACGTTGGGAAGTGTGAACACCCGGTCGCACCTGGAGCAGCCAAAATAACTTCCCACGGCGAGTGTGAAAGGGTTGACTGACTCGTCCAATTCGAACGTCTGGCGGAGGACCGTTGCGAGAGCTTGCTCAGCTTTGGCTTGCCGTGTATCAAAGTAGTCGCTGATCAACGTTTGCACGGTAGGCCGCAACTCCTCAATGTTGAACTCCGAGTTGTCCTGCTCCTTCACGGCCTCCTTCACCTCTTCTTTCCCATCGTTGTCACAGTGCGGATCGACAAGACGTACGAGCTCGGGTATGCACATCAAAAGACCAAGTGCCGTGAACTCACACTCCCATTCCAACTTTTCCTTCTCGTCGACCTGAGAGAGGACATCCGTGACGAGTTCGTCAAGGTCTTTAAGCCGAGCAGTGAGCGTGTTCATGTAGATCGAACGTAACCGTTTCTTCCGGATGTCTTGTATGAACAGTTCTACGGGTTCTTTGATACTATTCCATACTAAATATCACGAAAAAGCACGGGTTTGGACTCTTGTATCAGTAAATAGGTAGTGGGATAAGTGAATATACATACTGCGAGGCGTCAGCGCTTGAGACTTGCGAACTTCGGGCAGCTTGGAGAACTTTTCCTCATCGTCGGACGACGTTGTCAAGTAGTTCAGCTCGAGGTGCCACCCCCCTTCTTCAAGCTTCTGCAGGATCCTGAAAATGACCATGATCAGCCATGATGAGTCTAGGAATTTCAAGTCAACTCACGCATTCTTCCGGGCACTGCGCACGTTGCTAAGCTCATCCGCCCTGTCGGTTCTGTACTTTGAATACCAGTGTTCTAAAGCTGGTAACATGAGTACTAAAAACTATCTATATGCAGGGGAGCTTCTGAGCGTAGAAATTTACTGACTTCCAAGAGAGCTGCGGTCATCTTCTTACGCTTCTCCGTCCACGCTTTCCTTTCCGTATAGTCCGAGTCTTCTGGTAGTGCCTTCCATTCTAGCAGAAGCTTTTCAAGGTGTGGTTTATACTGAATAGCAGAATCTATCAAATCAAAGCGTCAGACGAGAGCCTTTATTGCATGCAGAGAAGTGGCGTATATGTACCGTATTGGTCTTGCTCCAATGGGGGAGTAAGTTCGTCTATCAGCCACGGTGTAATGAGGAGCTCTTCTGCCATGCTGTCGTAGAAATAGTATGTGGTTATGCTGTTTATTCGCGTCAAGTGGAGGTTTATCGTGCTGATAGTTATTGATATCAGTAGTTTGTTAGAAGATGTGGAGAGAATTGGGAAGGGAGGGGAAGAAAAGAGAGGAGGGGAGGGAAGTAGACGTACGATTCTTTCAGACACCGTTTGCAGAGTCTGACCCGGCATGCCCAGTACACAAAGTGACAATTCTTGGATACGCATCTCTGCATATACACAGTGAAGAGCCTTCAGATCGCAAACCTCAAATATAAAATGTAGAAGGTGTATACGTACATGGCAGAATGCATCGTATAACAAACTGGCGTATTGTATCTCGTTCATGTCTTCGGGAAGAGGCAGGAGCTCCGGTACGTTCTCCCTCGCGGCCTTCCAGATAAACTGCGTGTTGCGGCTCGTGAAAAACGCGCGGAATGTTTTCGAGAGCCGGGAAAGATGGAGCATTTCTTTCGTTTGGAGGTGCATGCATATCTATGAGATTTTTCTCACTCAGCATTGATATTCGAAAGGGCTATTGGTGGTATTGAGTGCGTCTTACCTCCATGAGTACATCTAGAGGCATATCGACGATTTGATAGAGTTTACCACGCCTCTGGGGAGCACGCGATGGTTTTTCCACTTTAGTCGAACTTCGGGCTTTGCGAGCTTTGACAACTGGACGGTCCTGGTCTTGGGCAGCGTGGCTACTAGTATTCGAGTCGGGCACGTCGGCATCGCCGGTAGGTGCCAGTGCTCTTGTGAGCTCTTCTTTGCCTCCCATGCGCTGGGATCTTCTACGCATATTGGCTTGAATATCAGCTATAACATATAAAGTAAGTAGGGCAATAACGGTCCACAGATAACCTAGTAAGGTAATCGTGGTGACTGGTTGAGACAAGTTCGACGCGCGGGACCGCAGGCTAATGAGGGCGGAGTTCGAACCCATCATGTGAGCGTGACCGTGTTTTGACCTTTGAGGTGGGTTACTTACTTATAATTAGTACTCGTGACGCTACCTCGCCTAGAAAATTGTTGTGTGCACTTGGCTCAAGTACGTTTTGACGTTTCTCAAGTACATGGTCCCCATACTACCATTTAGGAGCAACAGTTAGATGTGTGTTAGAGTCTTTATATAGCAGTGCTAGGCTTCCCACTGAAAGGAATGCCAGTGTTCAACGTTTAATCATAGGTGTATATATAGAGCGGAGACAACATGAATGTCAGACTACGGCCAGCCCTTCGCAGGGAATTTGAAGTAAGTGATAAGATGCCTCCTGTCAGTGTAGGACGAATCCTCCATATACTTCAGCGAATGCTCCTTACCCTTCACCTTATGCGACACCAAAAACACAATCTCCGGTATCTCTTCGTCCTTCTTCACGGACCTCCAATCATCCTCGCCGGGCTCAGCGACGCTGTGTCTATCATACCGAGTATATCAGCCATAATCAACAAGTCACCAACAGATGTAAACACGACATACTTCTCTTGCAAATGCGCACATAGCTCTTTCCAAGTAACCCCTCTTGCCAACTCACTAGCATCGCACTGTCCACACGCAAACTCCTTCATCCACCCGCTACTCCGGCAGTCTTTCACGCTCTTGATCACACATGCTGCCTCTGACTCCTTGACCGCGTCCACGTATTTTTTTGTAGCCAGCTTGTACGAGGGCCCGGATTTGTCGCTCAGTTTATGTCTGAAGTTGGAGCAACAAGACCTTTCGAACGCCTGTATATCCGAGATGTAACGTGAGCAATGAACATAAACCCGTCAGCACACGAACTCCCTCGGAAGGAATTCGAGAAATCCAATAACTCACCGCAGTTCGCCAGCTCATAACCGGCACATACTTGTTCTTCCGATCCACATGGCACGTACAAATCAACCTCATCTCACCGCCCTCAACTTTCATCCCATCCAAATCCTCCACAGTCGCGCTCTTCACATCCAACCCGCACGCAGCGACCACTTTCGCAAACTGCGTCCACCCCGCCCGGAACGGGTCAACACACCACATCCACGGCCGCCGTCCGTCCTCAAAGTCGAGTGTATCTTCGCGTGCACTGGCAGCCTTGATCGCGGTGAAGTAGTCGTTGGGCATCCATTCGGGCTTGAACATGAACTTCCAGTGTTCTATTGCCGCTTCTTTTGCGGCTTTCGAATGCGGGTTGGGATGCGCCGGCTGCGAGGGTCGAGTAGGGTGCCGGTAGGTGGAGCAGCGGTGGTAGAGCACATTGGGGAGCGTGTATACTCGAGCACATTCCGTACAGCTGAAGTAAGTGCCCACGGCTAGTGTGAATGGGTCGACCGACTTGTCTAAGTTGAACATTTCGCGGAGCGCCGTTGCAAGAGCTTGCTCTGCTTTGGCCTGTCGTGTGTCGAAGTAGTCGCGGATTAATGCCTCCACGGTGGGTCGCAACTCCTCCACGTTTAACCCCGAGTTGTCATTACTCTTTGCCTTCTCCTCCGTGTCCTTCTCCTCCTCCGTAATCTCCTCTCGCTCCTCCGCTTCCGCTTCCTCCTTCACTTTCGACTTCTTTACCTCCTTCACGTCCTCCTTGCCTCCACTCACCACCTTTCTCTCCCCATCCCTCTGCGGATCAACAAGCCCCACAAGCCCCACCACACACATCATCAAATCATGGCTGGTAAACTCCACCGACCACTTCCACCTCACCTTCTCCCTCTCGTCGACCTTCTCGAGGATATCCCTAACAAGCTCGTGGAGTTCTTTGACTCGAGCGGTGAGCGTGTCCATATAGATCACGTGCAACCGTTTGTTGCGGATGTCTTGCATGAAGGCTGAGATGGGTTCTTTGATGGTGTTCCAGACTGAGCATAACAAACGAAGAAGTATGAGTCAGCATCGGTAGGTTAGGGAAAGGAAGATAAGTGGGCGGACGTACTGCGAGGTGTCAGAGCCTGAGACTTGCGCACTTCAGGCAGCTTGGAGAACTTCTTCTCGTCCTCGGGTGAAGTTGCTATGCATTTCAGCTCGATGTGCCATCCTTCTTCTTCGAGCTTCTGCAGTATACTACAAACCAGATTACAGACACAATGAATTCAAAATGCAGTGGTTAATTTGACAGATACTCACGCGTCCTTCCGAGCCGAGCGTACGTCGCTGAGCTCGTCCGCCCTGTCGGTCCTATACTTTGCGTACCAGCGCTCGAGGGCTGGCTCACTCTGACAATGTAAATAACGAGTATGAGTACTGAATACCAGCTGTATGAAAGAGAGCTCATAGGCATAGAAATGTACTCACTTTCAACTGAGCAGCGGTCATTCGCTTACGCTTCTCCATCCACTTCTTCCTTTCCTTCTCGTCTTCGGGCAACGCTTTCCATTCCAGCAGGAGTTTGTCGAGGTACGGTTTGTACTGGATAGTAGTCCCTGCCAAACCAAAGCGTCAACCGAGCTCCATACATCGTGGAGATAACAACGAAAACATACTGCTCTGGTATTCCTCCAACACAGGCACGAGTTGATCTATCAACCGCGGGTTGTTAAGGAGCTCTTTGGTCGTGCTGTCGTAGAGATGGTATTCATTTATCTTGTACCGGGCGTGCCACAAGTAGAGGTTTATAGCGCTAGGAACATCAACATTGTGTTAGAAGGTGTGGAGGGAAGGACGAATGGAGAAAAAAAGAGGAGACGTACGATTCTTGCAGACACCGTTTGCATAATCTAATCCGGCACGCCCAGTACACGAAATAGCAGTTCTTCGACATGCACCTCTGCGCATGCACGATATAAGACTCAGACTGATAGGAGTAACGTGGCACGTACATGACAATGCGTATCGTATAATAAACTTGCGTATTGCATCTCGTTCAGGTCTTCTGGGAGAGGCGGGAGCTCGGGTACGTTCTCCCTCGCGGCCGTCCAGATGAACTGTGTGCTTCGGCTTGTGAAGAACGTGCGGAAAGCCTTGGAGAGGCGCGAGAGGTAGAGCATTTCTCTCGTTTGCATTTGTGAGGCTATCTACGCGTACATGAGGGATATTAGCTATAAGTTTGAAAAGATGAGAAGTATAGGGGTTAGACGTACTTCCATCAGGACGTCGAGGGGCATGTCGAGAATTTGATGCAGCTTCCCGCGCTTTCGAGGAGCTCGAGTCGTCTTATCTACTTTATTTGGAGGACCGGCGGGAGAGCCCGCTTCTGTAGGAGGAGAAGCATCGACTCTGCGTGCTTTGGCGGCCGGACGGTCGTCGTCACTGGCAACATCACTGCCTATATAGGCAGGTGCTCCTGCAGTCTCTTCTTTGATTGCGATGCGCTGAGATCGCCTTGCCATCAGTACAGAACGACTCTCCACTCGAATGACTTGCGAAAGGGACTTGGATGAAAAACAAACGAACGTTGCGTTGGCCGCCGAGTCGCGCGCGACCCTTAATGAGGGTGGAGTTTGAATTCTGATCACGTGAATAATCATGTGATCGTGTTTCGCGGAGATGGTCTCCGAGACACTCTTATGTGTTACGACTCCCTGTTATCCGTCCTTTCAAGTGCGTAGCTATCTGAAGTCTTACGGCTTCGTGAATTACGAAGGAATCGTAAGTACTTACAGCTCAAGCAATGCCATCCAGCAGTAATACTTACCGGACACTTTTTCCAGCGCATCATTCGATTTCGCTTAACGGCTAAGCTGATTAAGTACTGTACATTAAATATTTCCGAAACGTATCTATATATACGCCGCATAGGCTGGTGTACGCCCTCTACCTAGTAATCATGCCTCGCGCACTCCCCGAAGAGATTCTCCTCGAAATCCTCAAGATATACTTCCACACACAAACATCCCTGCTCGACTTCCTCACCGAAAGCCAAGAAACATGGAAGTACAAACATAAAGACATCTACCCCACTCACCTCTCGCTCGTCAGCAGGCAATGGACCCGTATCGTCACTCCCCTCCTGTACGAAAACGTTTCAATCGAGTCCTACGCCGACCTCGATGCATTCGCACGTACCGTCGCTGGCAACCGTGCTCTCGGTCCCCTCGTCCGTCGACTTCGTCTTAGCGGCGGCTACGGAAAAAAGCTGGGCGAAGTCGCGAAACATCTGCCCGCAGTAAGCGTGCTGGTGCTTGGGCTATACGTGTTGGCAAAGACGCCTGTGTCTGGCTTGATGAAGGCGTTGCCTTTGTTCTGCCCGACGGAGGTGTACCTGCATGATATGACCAGACACTGCGAAAACCAGGCGTCGAGGAAGATTACCGAGGCGGTTATCGACCAGTTGCCCAATTGGAAGGCTATGGTAAGTCAACGACGACTCATGTTCTCATACCTCTATCGACGGGGCTGATAGTAAATTGGTGGTGCACTTACAGAAACTACTTTCATTCCCCTCAACCGATTTCTCACTCGAGATCGAGAAGTGGGTTGCCAGAGCTCTGCAAGGCCTCTCCTCCCTACCAAAAATCGCGTTCGACTGCACACACCTCAAACAACTGCTCGCTGACCCTGTCGTTGCACAAGCGATTCGACGACTTGGAGTCCAGACGATCCGATGCTACGGGTGTCTCAACAAACAGGTGGGGTATGTGATTACACTGGGCACTGTACCGGAAGACCTGAAGCGGAAGGTCGTTTACGAGGAGACTGAGTACTGGCGCGAGGAGCGAGAGCAGCGGGAGAGGTGAGTCGGGAGTTTGGGTGTTTGCGGATAGGATTCCTCACTAGCATACGTGTTCGCTCACGTGTATTCAAGGCTGCGTGGCATCAGGTTTAGAAGAGTATCGGAAACTTGAAATGGCCGCGGCGACGCCGTGGTGTAGGTACGTAGTGCTGGAAACTTCCATGCAGCCTCCTCCTCGGCATATCTCACTCGTCATAACAATAAGTAACGCAAGCTTACAGAGAAGTACATGGAGAAATACTTCATTATTGGAGCTTTTTTGATTTCACACAAGCATAATTCACACTATCGGAAACACTAGTCATCGGCACTTATGGCCGCCATTCTCAGAGTCTAAGTTTGTACTCAAACTTCCTGCCGGACATTGTCACTGTCCTTGGTCGCTGAGTTGTATTATGTAATTACCTTTCACTACTCGGATAATTAGTTCAAGCCATGCCTCATTGCCTTACTCGACAACACTGGCTTCTTAGAAAGCCACGAGCAATACATGACACGCGCTCACGTGACACTCATGAGGCAAACGAGTCAAGGCGCGTCTCAGTACTATACAAGCTTTGCTGCCGGCCATCACCTTAGATACGTCAAAGAACCAACAACATATCCTAATGCTTTCGACTTTAGCTACCATAAATTGTACAAGACATTCTGGAAGGGAAATTGAACAGGTTCGTCCACCGACACTTCACTCAGAGTCGCCTCAGGCTCTGACCGCAAATCAACTTGAATGAAAGCTACTCACATATATATCTCAAATATAGAATGCGAAGTTACACAGAATGCTCGACATGCCATTGGATGTGATATTCGAGGTAAGACGTGGCCTTCGACGTTCGGTATCATCACGCAGCCAATGACCCTACTCACGCGTGGCAATAAAACCTTCCCAGATCTGCAGCTTCTTGCACCCCAGAGACATTCTCCACCTTAGCAGGACATCCAAGGGTCTTCGTCGAATATTCATGAGCCGTCATGCACTTGGTGTCTGGAGAACTGTACTAGCCAGCCTCCGTGGCCTCCCTCCTTGCCCTGGCGATCTATCCGAGCCGGCGTACGCTGGCCTCATCTTCGATCAATATTGTCATGTATGTGGTGGCCGCACTACCAAGCTTCCGTCTGAGCTGACTGGACTCCGCTCCACCTGTATCATGCAGGTTTGCAAAGGCGATAATGGCTTCACTGTTCACTGGCAGTGTCGGATGCGCATGTGCGATCGCTGCCTGCTGCGTCGGTGCGTATTTCGGCCCAGATATGATGTCGCTTCTAGGCTCACCAGGTCCGTTCAGCGAGATAGCTGAGTGTAAATTGCGCGAGTATGAAGATATACTTGGGCTTGAACTGGTTGGTCGTGTACCCACCAGAGCGATCTACAGCTACAGGCCCTATGGGCGACTTGATGGTGAGGCGAGACATCTTACACATGTACCATACAATTGAAACGGATATCTACGCATGACCTCGATAGTACGTATCATGGTCTATAAGTATGGCATAGGGGACCTCGACTCGATGTTGCGGCACACTCCGAAGGCTGAGCATACTGCCTTGCTCAAGAAGAGGATGGAGCTCATCAAGTCGCGGGCGGAGGTTCGTTAACTCTACCCTGTACTTCTGGATTTCATGTCTTTGAACTGACCCGCACGGTGTATGGACAGGGTGAGCTCGACCTATTCGTATACTTAGACGGCCTTCGGCAATCTAGGAGGGAAAGGTATGCACGTCGTGCATCCAATACACATAAAACAATACTGACATTACTATACTTTACACCTGGTAATCTTCATGGAAGTATCCTCGCACACCTTCGTGAGGCGGGCTATTGCAGTGAAGTCAGGGTTTTGGTGGAAGGCGAGTACATTGGAAGCTACAGAGATATCGATCAGGTCCCCGGAGTACGCGGCATAGAGCCCCTGAAGCCCGAAGGTGAGTTCACTGGTAGCAAAGATGAACCCGTATGCTTCTCTAAACATATCCATATTCATATCGTTGCAGAATGGGAAGTCATGAAAGATCAGCTCTTCCAGCACATGCGGGTCCTCAGAAAGAAGTTCCGAGGAGAAACGTTCCTGGAAAGGCAACTAAATCTTGAGAGTCTCATCGAACGGCTTTGTCCAGACTTATCCTACGAAACCCAACTAATCATCGAATCAGAAGTAACTCTCCGTGTCCCCAGCGTCGCTCAGCTCCTCAATCCGGACGCCAAGTGGTTCGATTTCGACCCTCAAGACTTAGAGATTGCCCTTCGCGATGCTCTACCCGACTACTTAAAGACGCGTCATCAGCACAATACCGAGGCGTTCAAACAGCTTCTCAGAGACGAGCTCGCCCTCACCACACCCTCTCCAGTCGATCATCTCCAGCTCGCCGTCGCAATGTGGTTTCCATGTCGAAGCTTAGACGACACTAAACATGATCAAGCTGCTCTAACGCTACTTACTACCGACGAGGTCATCCAGGACAAACAGACCATCCCGTTCCTCCTACGTCACGAACCCATGCCCGAGTCCGAATGGCTAACGGAAGAAGATTTGGAGTCTATTCGATCAGATGTGTTTGATTTCATAGCCTTGTCGCAATACACCAATAAATGGCCGCAAGGCGCAGACGTTAGGGATGCAGCAGCAATAGTCAAGCTCTGTGGTAAGGATCCTCATACGGCGACAGTTCAGGACATGGACGATGAAGAGAGGGACAAGGAGATTAGACTTGTGTGTACCGCACACGAGGAAGTAGCGCCTGTTATGGGTTGGCGAACTGCGGTGCGTTCAACTGTTTCCCAGGTATATGACGTACTTTCGCAAAGCCCCTCTCTGACTTTGAATGCCTCTTGGGATTCACAGCTCTATCATCTTTGGGTGTACCACGACGAGTCCAGGGGCGAATGGGGTCATCTGGCTCTACCGATGAGACGAGCTACAACCAAGGAAATCGATGTTGCGAAGCCTCTGGAGCAAACAATCCGCGAACTGGAACGGCACATTCCAGGTCAAGCCGACTCGGACTCGCACCGTAAAAAACAAAGGAAGCCCGGCAAAGGACGTGCTTCGGGGCACAAGACACCCAAAGCGCCGCTAGATATCATTGACACAACTCTTGTCCATCTGGAGAACCGGTATGTACTACAGTATACGATTCAAGCGATCCTATCCCGTCGGCGGATATGCGGTTAGCTAATGTTCTCTGTGGCATTTCCTGCAGGCATGGAAGGACTGAGCCATCCAACAGTAACATCAGCACCGATAACAGACCACCGCTACCAGTGTTTCTCATCCAGCCTGATGGTAAACATAAACGGAGAAGAGGGGTGAAACGGGTCTTGAAGGAAGGCATTGGGGCTTTGTTCGATTTCACGCAAGCGTAACCCATGGGAAGTATATTACTCATCGCATCGAGGACTGTTCCTACCGCATCTCATCTTTGTGGCCTTTTTGCTGCTTGTATCGCAACTTTGTGCCCATACTAATATCTTTGGATTTCTATCAATCGATATGCTAGCCCCTGGTGAAGCTCACAGATGTGCCTCATATAAGTAACGACTCGGAGGGGGTGAGATTGTAACGGTGGGGTGATGCATCGACGCTAGTATACGGTTTAGGTTATGAGTTTAGAGTTATTCCACGAACAGGAGAGCATGGTCACTCAGAACAACTCGCCCATCGGAGAAGACATCGCTCTGCACAAGTCGTGACACGCGCATAGAGTCGGCAACGAACAGGCACACAAAATCCATAACACAATCAACCTGAGAGCACTAGAGACGATGAAGCACTACACCATCACAACAAACACCATATGCCTAGCAAGCATACCCAACTCATACACTCTTCTTGCCCAAGACGGCATCCTTCGCACTACGCTTAGCCGCCTTCTTCGTCTTCTCCTTCTTCTTCTCAACCCCCGACGCACCAAGCTTCTGCTTCACCTCATCGACAGTGACCGTCACCGGTGGCGCAGGAACAGCGTCCGCAGCCTCACCCGCCGCCTTCTTCGGCTTCCGCTTCTTCTTCTTCTCGCCATCTTCCGGGGTGGGTGCAGCGACGACATCATCGCTGGTAGATGCAGCAGCAGGCGCAGCTTGTTCCGCTTCCTTCGGAGCAGCGACAGCAGGACCATCCGAACCAGCCTTGTTGTTCTTACGTTTGGGCTTCTTCGCAGGCTTTGCTCCGTCGCCATCTTTGGCAGCACCCTCACCACTCACGGCGTCCGACGAAGCAGGACCAGCTGGTTGCGAAGCCTCCTCCGTCACGGAAAGCTTCTCGATGGCTTTGCTGACCGGGGTTTCCTCGACCTCAGCAGCAGCATTCTTACCCTTCTTTTTCTTCTTAGGGTTCGCGGGAGTTTGCGCAGACGCTGCGACGAGGCCATCTGCAGGAGTGTTCGGTGGAGGTGCGATCTTCGACGAGGCGGGCGTTGTCTGCGAGTCGTCAAAGAAGTCTGTGGCCTGAGCACGAGCCTTCTTCTTGCCTGCTTTGGGAGTAGCAGGCGAAACGTCAGCTGACTTTGCGGGCGTTGAGGTAGACGGGGTGGAGGGAGATGGGGCTAGGGTAGCATCGGCGGCGGCCTGAGCTTTGCGTTTCTTTTTCTTCGTTGGCTCATCACTCGAAGCTTCTTTTGTCTCCGTCGATGGTAGTGTCACTGAAGGCTCCGGAGCTTCAGCAGCCTTGCCCTTGCGCTTTTTCTTCGACTCGGTAGTCGAAATAACCTCAGGCGCGGCCTTCGCCTTTTTCTTCGGCTGCTCCTCCTCATCGTCCTCTGCCGCCCGCTTCTTCCCTTTCTTGCTCCTCGTACCCTTGGATACCTCGGCCTCCGATTCCGATTCCTCCTCGCCAGACCCTTCACCACTCTCCGAATTAGCCATAGCCACGTCCACCAAGCCCGCCCAACGACCACCATCCTCAGAGGTGAGGTCGCAGGACCATATAGGGAGACTCGTAGAAGTGTTGGTTTTGATGTGTAAGCTTTGGATGTTCTCCCAGCCGTCCTTAACTGCCTTTGCGACGGCGGGAAGAGCAGTCTTCAGGTTGTCGAGCACCTGCGCGGGTGTCTGAGATAATGTGCCAACTTTTATTGATCTGAAAGTGATGTTGAGGGAAGCCTGGAGCAATACGCGCGAGAAAAGATACATACGAGCAAGTTCCCTGGTTCTGGTGGAAGTAGGTTGACGAGATAGCGCGCTCCAGTTCGCCCTTCAAGTCTTTGCGAGTGAGGTTCACTGGGATGGGTTGCCTGAAATTCGTTCAGCGGCATAATCTCGAAGATAGGGCAGTTAGGAACTCACTTCTTTGCCTCGAAGAACTTTTTGCCCAACAGCTTCGGCAGCAAAGGTACTACCCTCTCGTCCGCCAGGAACAAATCATTCTCCTTCAGCAACAATCTTCGCGCCTCGAACGGCTTCCACTTCCCCTTCAGCTTCTCGATACCAAGCACTCGCGACACAAACTTGATCTTGTGCTCTTCAAGTAGATCCTTGTACTCTCGTTGGGGGTCCTTCGTAATAAGACAGACACCAGAAGTGCGTGGGTCGACCAGAGGATGTACGATCGGTCTACCCGTACACACATAATGAGCGACTGAGAACCATAACTATATGTAAGAGCACTCACATTTTATGAGGCTTCAGCTTCTTCTCCGGGTGCATCTGCTTCACGGTAAGCACCAGCCACACGTTCTGCTCCTTCCCGGGCAAAAGCTGCGACTCCTGCAGCTTTTCTTGCCGCTGCTGTTCATGCTTCAGTAAGGCTGCTACCGCAAGCTCACATTGTTTCGATGAGACGTGTTCATCTATAAGATCGACTTGAGCCATATTCTGGCCTGTAGAGGAGTCGAGGGTGAGTTCCAAGGTTTACGGCGAATACGACTTGGAAATATTCAGATCAAAACCGTGAACACGAGGCGCCCAAGAAATTTCGGACCACGTGTATTGGGCGCTCATGTACAGGCAAGCCAATCGGCGGGGCCCTCAATTGCCCCTCGCGATCCCTCCTTGATCTTTCTTGACCGACTTTACAAAGGTATGTCGTTTGGATGACTGTCGCCGAGCCTCGTGGTAGTTGCTGACATATTCCAAGCTTGGGACAGTTCAATGCATGTGAAGAGCATTCATTAACATGCAACACGCTCGCTAAATCCGTTGCACAAATGCAAAAGGCTTGGAGCTCTGCATCCATCATTGGTTCGACGATAACACAAGGCTAATCAGTTGTGAGCGGCCGAGTAAGGGCATTTCTATTCTATGTATAGATGCGCATAGCTTAGTCTCGGATCCAGACGATAAGGTGCCACACGCTGCCAGCATTCCCAGTCGCGGTGCTCCTGGAGGCAGGCGCTGA
>JAXQGN010000174.1:0-59823 GCA_037039805.1 Irpex sp. M6601 | reverse complement strand
CGACGATGGCGGAGAGGGAGAAGGTCTTGAGTGTGAGGGAGGCGTCGTGGGTGGACTGGCGGCTGTGGTTCTCCCAGGCTGTGAATCGAACGGCGTAGGCGTGATAAATTGATAGGAGGCGAGGGACGAGTGTCATGAATAGGATAGTCGGACTGAACGACTAGAACGGAAAGAAAGTTAATTTTGTGAGTGTGATGAGACTGAGGATGCTCACCAAGTACTTCATCCCCGGTCCCTTATAGAGGTGCGTCACAAACGCCTCAAACACGAAGATCCCCGTCAACAACGACACCAACACCGCAGCAAAGAACATAATAACAGGCACACTAGTCAACATCCTCAACTCCCTGCGCCACCAGCTAATCGGCTGGTACTGCGCCCTCCGCTTCTCGACGCGGAAAGACCCACGCGTACCCCACCGCACAGCCAACACTCTCTGCTTGATCCTCCACCACTCGACAAACGTGATGGACCATCCGAGCAGGATTGTAGAGTAGACGGACGAGTAGGGGACACCGAAGAAGTAGAAGGCGACGCCGATGACGGAGATGAAGATGAGGAATCTGGCGTATGAGGCTAGGAAGGTGAAGTACAGCGCGACTGCTTCGCCAAACTAAGACAAGAGAAAGATAATGTTAGCGTACGATATGTGCATCCCGAGGGGCCTTTGGTGGTGAACGTACCTGGCTCTTCACTCGTTCGGAGCTGACGAGACCTAGCTGCCTCGTCGTCCACGCTTTGATCCACGTATCATTGAAGAGATGGTCGTGCAACGCCATCACGGCCACTCTGTTCCATTGTGGGGATCCTGGCGCCATCCCGAGGCCGCCATCAGACTCGGTGGATGTGATGTACGTGTGCACGAGGCGCAGTTGGTCCGCGGGAGACATAGGTGTAGAGTCGAGGTCCTCAGCGGTGATGGCGTTGTCGGTGGGGAGGCCGCAGAGGAAGTCGGAGTGTCTGTTCAAAGTCGATGTCGTTAGCTGGCTGTGAACAGTGATAACAATCGACAGGCGCACCTTTCTCGCTTCGCAAGCCGCTTGAGCAGCACATACGGGCACGAGACCAGCACGAGTAGCTGGCCGTCCCGTTCTCCCCTCTTTCCAACAGCCTGCAACCCGCCTCGTTTCAGAGCTTGGAGGAGCCTAGTGTATTGTTCCGTCGCCTGTCTCGCATTCTGTCTCGCTAGAGCCTTAGGCTGCACCTGCGAGTAGCCCGTGGAGGAGCGAAAGACCAACACGAGGTCGACCTTTGGCACCATGTTGTCAGTGATGAGAGCCCTCTACGTCGCAGAGAACGGTGAGCGAGGGCCAACGTTCGACTCGGACATGGAACGTCGCGTAACCGCGTCTAACGGGCGCCTGATATGCAGATGGATACTTTTACGCACGCAATCTATACTTTGATGGGGCGATAAGCGTGTGCGGGCGCGTTTGTTTATCGATGCGTGGCCCAGCAGCGACAGAAATCGAGTTTGTGCATGGGGCACGCTGACCACTGGGCTGCCAGCCAAAATCCGCGTGCTGGGGCACACCCGATATACATCTGCCATCAAACGCCTCGCTTCGCCGCGCCCGCGGGAAGATGGGCAACATCCCGCGTTTTTTAATCTCTGGACCACTTCTATTTATTATTCAGTGTCCCCATATTGTACATTTAGACTCAAATGAATATTTGGTAAGCTTTTGAACACTCTAGAAGCTACTGACGACATACACGGCGCGTTCGTAGTGTACATGAGTGATAACTGCCTAAAAAGGCAGTTGAAGTACAAAACTCCGGAGCGCTGAATTTCCTGTCTTGCTGGTCTGGGGCGGCATGTCTTTCAATAAACAAATTTGTCTGGTCCAAGCACTTCCGTGACAACCCACAGAAGGGCATGCCACTCGACATGTCACCTGTTAATAGAAATTTAACGTCGTTAACCTGTCACATTCTTCAGGTAAGTCCTGGTCAACACGGCTGGTGCCGCGATGCTGATGCTTATGCTCGGTCATTTGTTTTCGACAGCCAGGGTGTTGTGTTTGTACGAGCTGTACCACCTCTCGCCATATCCCTCAAGCCACACTTGTTGAGCGTGACGTGCGTCAGCTTGAAGAGCCTATATATTACAATCTAAAGATGACGGGTTCGGGGACGTTACCGGAGATATCGCGCGTGGCGATCACGCCATTTGATGGCGTCGGGAAGTGGAGCGCGCAGGCGGGGCGAGCGCCGTGGCCGAAATGACTGCCATATGAGGCAATCGTACCTGGACTACACCGCCATCATCATGGCGTCAACATTCCGGCTCTTGCCAGGTTGTACTTGATCGCACTCGGAAGCAATGATGGCAGGTATATGTCATAGGCGCTCGCATAGCTCGTTGATGTGTCGGTGATGCGGCACATCGCATTCAAAGATATCTTTCCAGTGAGTGATTACCTTTTATGTCCTGTTTATCCTTACCACTCGGAAAAACCTAAAGATTATATCTTTAGATTGCCAGCAGCTCGAAGAGCGAGTGCCAACACAACTTGAGAGATGACCCTCGCTTACCCTCTCCGAATCCGTGTGCTGATCCCCGCGTTCTGACAACCAGATGGTGGATGAGGTAGGTCGAGCCCGAAGGAGTTCTCGATACGGGCACCTTTTTGGTGGACCCACAACATCAAACACCAGTGCAACAAGTTGCTTTGTGGGAATTGGTCGGCGCTAATTCTCATCAGGAGAAAGGCCCAGCGGCCAAAGCACTATTTCTTCCTCCCTTGTCCTTGCCACTACTCTTCATTAACCACCACCATCTCCCAACGTCACTCTTCTCAGCGCACTTTTAGAAATACAGCTTGAAGGCATATTCTGCGATGCCGCACAATACTACAAACCTTCACATTGTCGGTTCTCCAACCTCAGCGGCCGACGCTCCAGAACTCGAGAACACGCAGACTCAAGACCCGTAGGATGTTTTTTTGGAGGAGCGCGGCACAGTCTTCACAGACCACCAGACGGCAGGCAGCCAACAAGGTCGGCCCCACAATCCGTCCGACCCGTAGGATGTTGATATCGACGATATGGTAAGTCGTGTATACACTCTGCCCTCACTCTACACCAACGGCTACATCTACAAATCGTGGAGATACCTACTCGCATCGGCCGCCCTGAGCAACAACAATCTGCTGTCGCCGCTGTTCAGAGGAACCTCCCCGCACATCTCAAGAATTCCTTGAAAAAAGATCGTAGCTTCCGTAAGGGCGTCTTCGAAAGGAAGATACTCCATGATAATGCGCTCGTCAAACACGGTAGAAAATACTTCGTTCTCGGCAAGACCATGAATCGAGACTTCAATCCACACAGGCAAGAAATTGCGAGGGAAGCTCGGAAACAGTCGGGTAGTGTAGTTCCATATGAGCTGGCAGCGGGCGCGGCTGCTTCGATCTCTCGCGATGATGGTGCTGTCACGCCCCCCTTTGACTTTAGCAACAGCTTGGTCGTTGAGTCAACCCCCGTAAGTGGCAATCCTGCGTTATTGGCTTCCTACTGAATGTTCATGTGTCCTCTTTAGGTTGTTGGCCCGTCGTCAACTATGCCTCCTGGCGTCCCAGCTCAGCCTTTCTTTCAAGGAGTCTCTTCCCGCCAGCAACTTACACGTCGCTCGTCGTCCTTGAATAACAACAATGCTCCACGACGCAACGCTGGCTTAAAGCGTCAGGAGACTTTGCTTTGGATTCCAAATCCGTCCGCAGAGGACCTTGCGCCATCCGGCCCAAGTAAAGCCCAACAGCAGACAATATCAAACGGTAGGCTGTCGCGCGACAAGACGTTGCCCTTTATTGCATCGTCGAGCAAGCCTGACGCTCATCCCGATTTGGCTAAGGTCCATGAAGCTCCTCATGCCAACGTTAGCAAAAATAAGCAGTTGGCGCACCAGAAGACAGAACCATTCATCCAGACCTCGCCTCCTACCCCTCCCACAGTAACTCCCAATGTGAACGCGAAGCTGGCTAACCAGAAGACAAAGCCATTCATCTTCCCTCGCCTTCCGCTCCAATATCGCCCGATTCACCTGCGGAGCGCAACATGGCCCATGCCACTCGGCCAGCTGGCCATGGCCAAGCAAGTGGCCCATTGAAGCCTCACATGCGAGATATCGAGCTGGCTCGCCAGAAAGCTGCTGCTATGTCCAAGTTGCCGGCTGCCAACCCAGGCTTGACTCGCCAGCACAGCGTCTATGTGCAACCCCTTCAGGAGAATGGAGCCCAGGATGGTCAAGAGAACAGTACGTCGAGTTTAGTCACTAACTGATAACCATGTACTCATCCGAAAGCTACAGGAGATGATAATGATTCTGGCGATATTGACGAAATGGAGCTTCCCATCGCCTCGGAGGATGATGAACCGTGGGGCCACGGGAAAGGGGAGGGAATGGCAGGAGCGACAGCGACGACTCAGACAAAGATCATCCATTTGGCAAGTACGACTTCGAGGATGTCAAGCTCACCGAGTACGGCACCATTAACGCCTTCTTCCCCGAGCACCAACTCGAGCTTCCTCAGGACCTCCTCGACTACATCCCTCCTACAGACTTCCCAGACTCCATTCCCGACGACTTTGACGTCGCCATGGCTCTCGTTCAGCACATCCGCCCGCGTGCTAACAACGCGTTGGCGGAGACGTTCCTGGCTGAGAAGTATTTGTACGAGGTGTACAAGCTGATAAGAGCGTTTGAGCGAGGGGTGAGGAGAGATGCTAGGGATTTGTACTATCAGTATTACCTCCAGATGATTGAGGAAGGAGCTGGTGATGCGTCTGATGAGGACAAGCCGCCTATCATGTCGCCCCAGACGTTGATGGAGAGTTGATGAGGGAGCCGAAGAACCGTATCGTGTCTCGCGAGGAGGTTGATTCAGAGGAGTGCGTATCCTCCTTGTTATTTTTCCAGTGCGCCATACTAATTGTTATGCACTTTGTGTAGGGGCTACATCGTTACACCGCCATTCTCAGGCCCTGACGGCACAGGTAGAGCATCCAGAGCTCCAGGCTCTGCTCACACCCAAAAACGTTCCACTCAAGATCACTCACCCACATCCCCCGACGAAACAAACCTCTATTTCGCACCTGCAGTTTTCACCTCTCCAGCGACGCCCGCTGACGAACACAGAGCTCCAGCGCCTGTGATTCACGCTCCTACTCCGCTGCAACACAGCGCAGTCCCAACCTTCCTACGCCCTCGGGCTAGTGCACGACCGTCAGTCATCAGAGGCCCCAGACGTACCTGAGCCTTCCGTCGTACACGGACACAAACGCGCCCGCGAGAACGCCTCGGACTCGGACAGCGGCGTGGAGGGAGGGGACGAGAAAGTCGGTGGACCTTGCGACATGGTGAGGAGGAGCGACAGACCTGTGGTGAAGAGGATGAGGTTCCGTGCGCCTTCTACTTCTGGGCCGAGCAGCGATGTGGAGGTGCGGGAGAATGGCCGGAATGTGCACCGGCGTAGCGGCAGAAGAGAAGGGAAAGGGAGACAAGGGGCGAGTACCGGCTCGAGTTCTTTGTCTCCTCGGAAGAAGACTTGGCTTGAGATGGAGATGGAGAAGATTCGAGAGGCGAAGGGGAAGGGGACTCAGCAAGTTGAAAGTGATGACGAGAGGATGATTTACGAGAGAGAGCAGGAGATGGGAAGGAGAGAAGCGAGTGCCGGTTCATCGTCTCCGTCCCTTCGTCGAAAGACTTGGTTCGAAGTGGAGCTGGAGAAGAAGATGCGTGAGGACCAGGAGAAGGTTGCGAAACTTCAAGCAGAGGCCAAGAGGATGATTATCGAAACTGCTAGCTTACCTTCGTCTTGTCCGAAGACTTGGTTTGAGATCGAGCTGGAGAAGAAGATCCGAGCGGACAACAACGACGGCAGTCTCAAGGCGAATCTTCCGAACAGTATATCAAAGCCCGTGATGCCAGCCCGACCTTTTCTCTCCCCAACTCCCCCACCCTTCAACGTGATCAACTCCCTATCTCGCCTCTCCCACTTGAACCATCTCAAGGCCATAAGACATGGTTCCAAATCGAGTTGGAGAAGAAGATCCAAGCAGACAAGAACGCGGGGCAGTCTTCTGAAGCTCGTGGCCCTCTCCTCAACTCGCCCACCCCTGATCACGCTCAACTCCCTCCCTCGCCTTCCCAACTATCCATACCTCACCTCCATCCACCGCCCTCACCCTCAATCAAACCTGAAACCCTCCCAACCCTCATCCCCACCTCGACCAACCGTCCCAAAGTACCAGTCCCAGAACACGAAATCATAGACGTCGACAACTACGTCTAGATCTACGTCAACCGTCTAGCTCAACCTTCCACCGCTACGAGTCAGGCGGGTCTGATACGTCCCGTGCGTACGAGGCGAAGGGTGGTCCGCGAGACTAGTGGGCCAAGGCCTTATGCGAGGAGGAGGAAGGGCAATAGTGCGACTAGTGGTTCGAGTTTGGAGAGTCTGGATATGGTGTACTAGCGCGAGGAGAAGTGATGGTGGGGTGGAGCTCGAGGATTGGAGGTGCGCTAGAGAGGGCTGAGAGGCGGCCTAGGGCTAACGGTGGATCTGGATATTTGAGTACGAGGATGAATGGGAGCGTGAGGATGAATGGGAGCGCGAAGACGAATGGGAGAACGAGGATGAATGGGAATAGGAGTGCCAGTGGGAGTGGGAGTAGCAATGGGAGGGTGTTCGACCAGATGGGATTCCGTGACCGGTCCTAGTTTCCGAGTTATAGGTCAAATTGGGTTGTAGATGATTTTGGTGAGGTGACTGGGTGTATCGACTCAGCATCGTATATATTGTACACGTGGATCTCAACGGAATTATATCATAGCAGGCTAGAACGTAGCATCGGAATGTGAACGGACTTGTATTTTGCTCTCCATTATTCTGTCTGACTGTCCCATGGCCCATCCCTTTCACCCGCTCTCAGAATCAGTGAGCATTGCGTCATCGACATCATAGCGTCCCGGAGTCGTTCCTGGATCCTTGCCCCAAACGGCAATATCACATATCCAAGCATGTCCAGGAGTCTAGACTCTCCTCCGCAAGTCAAGTAAGTAATGTCGATCGGGTCTGAACTCGACTGCTTACTCGAGATCGGCAGGTGCCTGTGGATATAACTAGTGCTAGGGGGAGATGGGTATAAATACTGCGTCCCCGGCTTGATCAGGAGTGCCTCTGCTTCGTCTTGCTTTCAGCCGCTCCTTATTGTTGTTCTCTCGCTTCTCGTCGACATTATGAAACCGATGTTTAGACCAGTAAGTATATAACATCGATATTTGGAGGTCGTATAAGCATATCTGTATCTGTATGAGGATGAAGATGAGGTGAGTGATACTGTTCGTGTTCATGTGTGGGATATATGCGGGGTGTTGGACGGTATGCAACTAGAGAGGACGGGATGTGAGATATATAAGGGGATGAGAGGACAACGAGCAAGGTGAGTACGTTGATGTTGATAATCCTCTTTATCCACTTTAACTTGAATATCCACTTTGATATCACTTTGATATGAAGAGGGTCGCTCTACCGCGTTCTGCGCGTCGCAATTGGCTGAGACAAACACGACTTTCTATTGGTGGATAGCTTTTCTACCGCGTCTTATCATTGGCTGTCACTGTCATGTTTTCCCGAGCGTGACGTCACGCCCTGCTGTGTTTATACCAGTCTCAAATTTAAACCATCTGCATCCTCGCTCGTCCAATATTGCCTCCCCCGTTCCCTAGGCCTGTGCTAGATCGACAATTCTACGGTATCCCGTAAATCCTTGCCTCGGTCTCCCTCTACAGACCTCCCCCCACAGACGTCTTCTCCCTCCGCCTCCGCTCGACACCCTCAACACCGCATTTGAAGATTATCGAAAGCTTGCATACACCTACGGGCAGAACTCACAATCGAATCGCACACGGCCTCGATCGTACGTCCCTGCCCTAATAAATCTCCCGAGTACGTCGCCTGCGGGGCAACGTGATACACCCTTAACACCAACACCAAGACCCTTGCGAGGGACATTCTGCGTTCGTTGAGGCGTCCAAGGGGCTCGCTATCGTCCAATGCGTCTTTTCAAGGCAGCCCAGGACCGACCAGGCTACATATGGATCAACAGAGACCTCCTCCGACCTCACAGCGTAGTGCGCCAATCAGCAATACCGCGAGAAGGAGATTATAGTATGGATGACGATTCGAGTGTATCGTCGCGTCCACCTTTCGATAGTATGTCTGTGGATACAGTATCCCTACCCGGGAAACCTGTTGAAGCACCATTACCTCGCCCTTCATTACCTCCTTCCCGACTACCATCGCCGCCACAACGATCATCGCCGCCCGCTCAACACACGCCCGTAGAGGAACCTGCGCCTGCCGCTGTAGACCCTGTTGACTTTGATGTGGTAGAGATTCAGACTCCGGGTGCAACACAAATGGCGTACGAGACAGTACAAGAAGTGCTACATATCGCAACTATCGATGAGATCACTTGTGTTCAAGCGGCCGACATTCCTGTTGCTGTTCCCAGCTCTCCGAGACTCAGCTCTGCCGCATCGCCACCGCCTCCGTCGCGTTCATCAACACCAGCCGACCCTGTATCTGCACAGAGGACCCCTACTCCCGAGCCTCCGCCTGTTGCTGGTCCTAAGAGGTCCTTATATCTCGCCTCATCACCTCCCAGCTCATCCGCTGATGTAGAGGAACACATGGTCATCGAGCATGATGAAAATAATCAACGCAGCACCAATGCGTTCACACCGAACGGTCTGTTGGGCTTTGGCGCAGCACCACAACAGACTGTGTTCTCGCTGAACAAGGACAAGGGCCTTGGAAGTGGATAGTGACGAGGACGATGATTCGATGCGTAGGTTAACCCCGAGGCGTCACAAACGGCATAAAGTCGATCATGTGTTGGCTAGTGGCTCGGAGGTCGTGGAGGCCTCTGAGTCTGGTGAGGAGGTTCGTCGAAGACAAACGCGGAGGAAATTTAGGGTGGTACGTGGACGTACCGCCGATGAGTGAGCAGTATGAACGGTATTGACGCAGAGTCGAGCAGCACGAAGGCGGTCTTCCCGAACGCTCCCTGCATACAAATCTGTTCCTCTCAAGGTGCTACCTGCTCGTATCTCTCGCAATCAACATATTTGGATCGATTTAAAGGTGAGACTGAGTCTGATATGATTTAATTATAGAGTATGCTGATCCCGCTTCGTCTCTTCCTAGATCTCTGAAAACATTACGTGTTATGTTCATCCAGGTAGTCGGCCCTCGTTCTTGCTCCAGCTTGCCTTCATCTGAGGTGACCGAGATTGTCATGAAAGGGCTCGTCATCGGTGCAGAGTATCTGGACGGAGACCGTTGGGTGCCTCCCGACAATGACGGAGAAGAGGACGAAATAGAAGAAGGGAGCTTTGATGAAGAACGCGATATCGAAAGATGGGTTCCAAGCAGCCAAGGACGTTGAGGGATGCTGTCATGGCTGACTTACCGGAATAGCAGGCCGATGGCGAATTCCGCATCGAGGTGTTACTACCGTCGTCGAGTGCGTCGATACCGGCGGCACATGGAGATCAGCAGGCCATTGACATGCAGGGCAATGCCACTATTGATGGGACGAGATTCGAATCTGAGAACTTATCACTGCCCGGGTGGAATGTCTTGCGGGGAGATAGCGTTGATGTCGATGGCATGCTATGTGTCGATATCTTTCCTGTCATATGTACAAATAGCCTTCCTGCTTTGTTTCCTTCTATTCAAGTTGTAGTCATCTAGTCGTTGCGTCCGAATATCTATTTGTTCAACTATGGAATCTAACTTACTAGTAGTAACATCTATTATAATTAGCACTGCTACTTCGGGCAGTACTCACTACGGTGTCATTGTTTGCTTGATGGGCAAGCTGGATAGACAGAGTTCCAAGGGCGAGCCAACCGAGGTGAGGGTGGCACAGTATAGAGGGCAGCAGTGTCCCACAACGGCCGCTTGTTTCATCACTTCATGGAGTACCATCTCCGTTTCCGTTCTGGCAGTGGTCTTCTTCGTAAGTCACCTGTGATCGTCCATACGCCTTCGATACCACCAAAGAGCGTCTTTACAGTCTTGAACTGTTGTCCAACTCTCAGAGAGCTATATAAGTATAGATCTGATTACTGAATAACGACGCTAAGGCTGAGGCGGGATACAAATGAGGCAAGATGACGGAAGCTAGGCCGAAACTTGAATGGGGAAACTAGGACTACACCATTTGATTTCCCACTCGGCGCCATATCGACAGTTCAGCCATTCATTGCACAACTGAAAATGGTTAAGCCCATAAAAGCTTTGATGCGCACTGTGAGGGGAGGGGGACTGCTTGACACGATCAGCAAAAGAATATGCAAACGGCCAAGTCATGATCACGTACCGAACAGGGCAAGACAAGATGTTTCGCCTGAATTCCATTAGACACAAGGATGACAAGGAGTAAATAAAACACACACCTTATCGAGTTTGGCCACCAATGCTCTTGCCTTGGCACCCCATGCAAGAAACACGACACCCTGTGGCTTCCCTGTGGCTTTGGAAGGCACAGTAGCGCCATACCTATCCACGGCGTCAATGATTCTCTCAGCGAAAGCCTCCCATCCCTTCTCCATATGAATGCCAAGGTGATTTGACCGAACCGTTTGGCAGATGTTGAGAAGAAGAACACCTTGAAGGGCCCAAGTGCTCAGATCACTGCAACCAAAGAGTCTATGAAGAGTCAAACCAGCTGATACAGGAAACAGTAACGCACCCATGGGGAGGAACTTCAAACTCGGGGTAATTGTATTTGAGTTCGTGATAGATCTGGCAGACGGTTAGTGTGCTATAAGAAGATCAGGATAAATAACGCACGTTGCGAACCGTATTAGTCCTGGGCTGTATCGTTGGAGTCGAGAAAGCAAGGCCTGAGATGATTTCAAGCAGGAATAAAAAGTGTGGGTAGGGAAATGACTGACCATGAGCGAGACCGGGCTTGTCGTATGGTTCCTGATTAAGAATGACAACACGAACTTGCTCTAAAGGGGTCAATTTGGACCAAGAGTAGAGAAGTGCAGCTGGAACGCAGAGGGGTGTTCAAATGCAGTGCAACAAAACTCTATAAACGGATAACGTACCAGGAGGAAACACCCTATCTGACACAGGTGCCGGATATGAGAAGCCTTCTTTAAACAGAAAACGCTTCAGGTTCAGAAAGTATGGTTTGGCCAGTTCTTCATGTAGTACTGCAAGCCTGAAGACAGAGTGATGAGATATGCATTGGAGGGGGGGGGGGGGGCAATAAACAGAGCGCACCAGTCTTTACCAAGTTTGTCACGTTCAAGGCGGATGAGGGCAAGATCACCAGCACTGAAGGATGAGAAGAATTCTTTCCTCTGCCGAGAGTTGAAAGCGGGAAGGGATATAGAGGCGACAGGTAAGGCCACAGTGAAAGATAGACCGGAGTTCCCACTGTTAACCTGTACGGTGCCATTTTGCCCGATTAGAAAATTCGAGATCAATCTCTGACCAACAGATAGGTCAGGTTGCTTCTTCTGCCCAGACTTCTTGGGCAAATAGGGAGTGATCGTGGTTTGTCGTTTGGGCCCAGGAGGACCAGTGACACCAACGGCATGCAGGGTGAGTTGTTTCGGGTCGGGCTTGACTTTCCCCTTCTTTGTACAAGATTTACCTTTCTTCTTTCCAGATGAGGAGTTGCTCATTGAGAGAGGGAAGTGGAGGCACAGGGTAAGAGTACAGCAACAACAGCAGCAGCGATGTTGTCACCACTGTTGTGCCTACAGCCTGCAGAGTCACATCAGTGACTGTTACGGAGTCAGCGCTGGAAAGCGTGACGTCAGGAGAAACACTGGCGTAGACGAATCGACATTGCTCGAGCTCAAGGTTTAACGGTTAACGGTGAACGTTCACAAGCTCACTCATACTTCCCGCAGAAACTGTGTGGTGAGAGAGGCTGTGGAGTCTATGGAGGCGGCTAGAAGGCCGCATGACGGTGAGTAATCACTTCTTTGCACTCGGACAAGGCTTACATGCATCCGGCTCCCAAGGCAGTGTACAATTGCAAGCAATACAGAGCTCCCATATCTACGCCAAATGGAGGCTTGTTAGCCTGAGTAGTGGATTCAAGATCAATGAAGATTGTCAAGGCGGGGCTACAAGACGGGATGTGTCGAATGCCGATGGGTAAGCTCATCGGATTTTGCGTTGGAGTACTAAAACCGGATTAACGTACGTCCCAGAGACTCATATAGATGTATTAAGTGAAATAATAACCGTTAACAACTCGCGACTGTCGATCGACGCGCGACATACAGGTTCTTGGGCAATGACCGCAGGACCCGCCACAAGACAGGGTCAAAGTATGTGTGTCCTCGTATCTGATGCGTTCCATGCTTCAGACACTAACAGTCATATTTGAAGGACGTCTTCTTAATACTTGGACAACGCTCCCGCGAGTGTTCTCGCCGATACTGGCATTTCAGCCTTTGTCGCCACCAACGAACATCGGCCGTATCTCGACATCGGCAAACGGGAGTCTCTCGGTGCAATTTATGTCTGCAGTGTATTGACATTATTGTGAAATATTATATGCACTTTTAATCGACCTTTTGGAAAACGTCAATGAACACCGTTCATTGTCGAATTTTCAAAAAGTCGTCTATATCACCGATAAGTGAGCGTATAAAGTAATGTATGACCCCAGGATATCGATACCTCTTATAATGTTTGTTAGTTGCAAAGTAACGGGAACACTGTGAAATACGTATTCTTCGCGGATGCACAGGTGGCCACAGTGCCGCTATATCAACATAATGTCGACCTTAACGGTACGTTGGCCATGTACAATTTAACAAGGTGCAAGGCTACCGACACTAATCATGATGCGAATCATCTTAGACGGTTATATCACATTTGCGAAGACATTTTTGAAATACCTAATGAATGGAGGCGAGCATCGAATTTTTAAGAAGTGCTCGTATTTGCGTCTCTACATGCAGTAAGTCGATCGTACGTGTTTGCAAAGGGAGGAATCGAGTGATTTCCGAGTCTCGTTGGGAGGCCGCATCATCACGATCGAGAACGCACGCGCGAGATAACGGATGGAAAGATTAGAATTGTATTAAAATTAGATGCACTCTATAGCTACATGTGGAATACATTGGTGTGATGATAGAAGGCGAATGTTGAGGCAGTCGAGGAGAACAGCAACCAGCTGGCGTCCCAACGAAGAGTAGCGCGGGACGAGTCGACAGTGATGCAACTTGTCGGTGGGGCAAGGCAGCGATGGAGACGACCAGGGTTTGTGGTGGTATAGTGTATGTGCACAAGGACGGAACACTCACCTGCCGGCAGTTTCTGCGAACACCCAGTCCCATGGGATTAACCTGCGTGCATCCTCTCCCAACCTGGTTACATCGTCGTGAGCTTGGTGTTAAAGTAGCGTGGCGTTAGCCTCAGGACGGGCGTGGTCAGAGAGGATGCTCGCTTGGGTGATGTTGTTGAGTTGACAACGGCGGCGTGCGTCTGCTGCGGCAAAAGCAGACGACGACGACGACGACGACGTACGGTAGCACGCCGTATGATGATGATACTATGGTCTTGCGTACGAAGGTGAATGCTGGAGCTGAAACAGTCGGAAGGCAGCAACTTGCCAGCCTCCGGACTGACTATAGCGACAGCGGGGGAACACAACGGCGGAAAAGCGCAACGGGGGATGACGCGATGGTGGGGAGCAACGCGACGGCAGGGGATAGCCACGAGTGCCTGTGGAGGTGGGTGTAGAGCGTACATACGAGGGGGACTAGCCACTCACCTGCCAGTAGTCCACCCAGTCCAATGGAATTAATCAATCCACTCCCTGCCTGTCTACTCCGAGCCTTGAGTCTAGTCGTCGTAATTGTCGAAACTGGGGTGGTATTAATTTGACGGAGACGAGCGTGAGATTGAGTCGACATCAGCAATGCCGCCGCAACAGCAGATAGCGACGACGCACCGTAGTAGATACGAGAGTCAGGTATGACCTGGGTCGTGCGTACTCGAGGCTCGCTCTTCAACCCCACGACTCCCAATCGCTCGTACCCGCCCTCCGCTTCGAACCCCCCAATACACGACACTTCTCCGCGTCCATCGCCATCGACTTCGGCCGGAACTGCTCGCTCGAATGCCTCTTCAGCGCATCCTCGCATACTTCTTATGACACCTCAAACACTCGAACCGCCCTTCAGATATTTGTCCATATGCCGGCCCTGTTCTTCAGCGACGGCAACGCCTGCTGGAAGTCATGGTAGAAACACGGGCACGGTCTGCGGAAGGCCTTGCGCGCGCCGGGGGGTCGTCTTTCCTGCGGCATGGGTGTGCGGGGGATGAGGTAGGGATACTGCTGGGGGACTTCTTTCGGTCGTAGTTCCGGGAGCAGAGTGTGATGGTGAGGGTGAGGGTGGAGACGGGCACTCGAGTGGCCTTCGTGAGTGTGAGCGGAGGAGCGGGACTCGAGCATGGACCTGCGCTTGACGTGCATGATGTGGGGGTTGGGGAAGAGCCAGGATCGTTAAAGGCTGCGTGTGTGGGCGGTGTACGAGGGGCACGCCGCGCGTAGGGTAGGCTCGTGACCAGCCTCTAATAAACCTCGTACCTCGGAATAGGGGACGAAGGGAGCGTCGGTGGAACGGCCCTTGGAGCGCGCGGTGGTCGACGTAGAGACGTAGAGGCGGTGAGCTCTCCAGAGGGTCGACTATGGTTCAAGAAGACGTGGTGATGAGGCGTGACTGCCTTTCTGGGTTCTTGCTCCCAGGGCATTCTTGCTCTCAGAGTCGTCTCAGAGTAATAAGTTCTTGCTCTCAGAGCAAGCTCATTTCCGCTGACTTCTGTTACGCGTCTACGTTACTCCACTAAGCCTTTTCAGACTCCCTTTTTCTCACGACTCGTCGCGAATTGGTCGCGAGTTCGATTCTTCGACGCTCACTTTTTTTCGCTTCGCTTTGTACCAATCGAAAAATTGGTTTCAATATGTGGCCTAATCATTCTAGTTTCAATAGGGATGCAAAATAAACGGCTTGCTCGTACAATTCTCTATTTTCTGCTCGCCTAGTCAACTGTCTGTAGTACTAACTCGGTGTAGACTCTGTATCCTCTCTGAAAGTTGCGTGCGATCTTGAAACATTATATATCAATGTTCGATGCTATGTTATATGATGTCATTTCGAACTCCATACGTTATTCTTATTGTGTTGCTGAGTCTCTGAGAGCAAGATCCCTGCTGCCAGCCCGCGGCAGCGCTTTCGAGTAATGACATCGGGCTCGATATTGCTGGCGCCTACGTCCTTCGGGATGATGGACGACCTGCATCGTGTCTGCCTTCTCTCTGTATCGACTTCCACTCTCAAGCGTGCACTGGTGGTCGAAAAAATTCATGTCGGCTTCTTTATTGCTGGGTGCTGGATGACACGACGCCGTGGCTGCGTGTAGATGTGAAGCATTGGCAGTCGAAGAGTCGACGACGAAGACACTGGATTCGGGAAGTCCTGGTGAGTCATCGTTTCGTGGTTGTGATCGTCGAGGGCTGATGCTTGTCTCTTACCAAGCCTTACATTGTCCAACGTTGTGAATGAGGAAACGATAGGAGGGTGATACGCGGTACTCGAATAGTCGGCCTGGAGCGAGGCTTGTGGTGGGACTGTGCTGTTGGTGGATGACCGTGGTGTTCACGGGTGTTCGTCGAGGATAAGCGTCGAGGATAAACAAGATATATAGGGGCAATAAATTGGGAAAGAAGAGGGACAACTATAGGAGCAGAACCACGGACTGCAAAGGTGAGTCGTTAATATCTGACCTCACGCCCTCCGCTGATACAAAGCTCGGTCCATAGCGAGGTGTCAGCACATTAAGATGTACTGGAAACATACATACCTGGTCGTAACACTCGTGCTCGGGAAGTCTTGAAAAGGTCATCGTACGTATCGCGGGTGGCATCGCGCCCTTTAGATCAACACTGGACGATCCTTGAACAGCTACGAAGTACGCCAACACGGGTCTATCACCTACGGCTTTACCTTCAGCTTCCAATACCCCATTTCCTGTCTCAATACCACAGGATATGGAGGCCGCGCTGAGACGAAGGCTCCCGGAGACTGAATAGTCCTCGTTTTCCAACTCGAACGGTGAGTCCTCGTAGTCGACGTGCACGCCTTCAGACTCGTTCGAACTGATCGATGATTGTTCTTCATTATTACGACATTTGCGTGCAATGTGACCGACTTCGGCACACAGGAAGCCGCGCCCTTTCGCCATATACGCGATCCCGATAGGATAGATAGGGTCGACCACGGCGGGCTCTCCGACTGGTCATCGCTGAGCTCGACGGCCTCATCCTGATTCACATCGAGATCAGTACCCGGCTCTTGATCGATAGGCTTTAGAGGCTGGTTCATGAGCCGCAGACAGCCGCCGCCATGGTCACATCCACCATCCACCCGCTTTGTGACGTTCTAGACGGGCTCTTGTGCGTAAAAATTCCTACATTTATCATGCGAAGATGTCGATCAAACTTCCCAAAGGAATACTGTGTCCCAAGTATCAGGTGTTCGAAGTTCGTCTCTTGGCGCAGTGCAGTCTACTTACTGGCCACGCACAAGTGAATTTGGAACAGGGAAACAGTACACAGAGCACGCATACACACGAAGCTCCTGTAGAAAATTCAACGAACACGAGACGAGATTGTCCCGCTGGCTCTTCTGGTACAGTGTAGGCAAGACGAGCGATCATCGATGTGGCCCCCGTTCAGAGTCTAGTGCCATCGTCGTCATCTCGTCTTCACCAGAAGCAGTGACAAACCCTGATCCACGAATCATTCTCGACCCGAACTCTTAGCAATGCCACACGACTCTGACACTAAAGTAAGCTGCATGAGACTTATGGAACGAGTAAGTAAAGAAACAAGGTACGCACTTTTGGGTGGCCAACCGATGTCTTTCAAGTGGTTCCGGATACCGCATGAAGGTCAAGACGACGTATACCACTAGCTATACTGTTACCGCGTGCCTCAAAATAGAAGAACAAGCGTAGCTTGAGTACTTGAGGACCAGTGATCGGTGAGGGTGTCAGGCTCTTCTTGTCGTATTTCAAGTCATTTCTATGTGTCTTGACGTAGCTCTTGCTCCATTCAAAGGCCTCACGGCTCCGCAGTATGCTTGTAGGAGGTTATTAGGACATGTGAATATTTTCAAACCGTGCCAGCTCGTACCCACCAACTGCCCAGTCCCATCGCAACTTGAAGCCCAGAGTCATCGCAATTCAGGGAATTGTGCCATAATAACGGCCTGAGATTCTGCTAGCTTCTGCGGATAATATGCTGTAAGCTTCGGAGAAGTATCAGCAGTGATCAAGGACAAAGTGACGGTAGCAGTGAGTAGACTCCAACGTTTTCGAGTTCAGAGGTGCCATGGACGCCATCTATGCGCCGGGATCTCTCCGAGTGGCGCATCAAGTGGTCACTAGACGCCCGCGAGTCGACCCAAAGGGGCAGTCACGGTTGCGGTGCTTGCACTTCCCCAGCCATTGTCCGCGTGTATAGAACACGTTGTGTCTGCCACGAGGTGTGTTCAGTCAATTCTTCATTACCACCACAATGCCTGAGACTCCTTCGAGACCACAGAAAGCCTCTACTTGGGCCGGGTGCCCCACATTCCTCAGCTCACCTCCCACTGGCAACGCTACCGTCAGCGGCCGCATGACGTTCTCCGAGAAGTGGTATACCGCAGAGCGTCGTCGACTGTATCTTTGTCTGGAGGCAGCGGGAAAACTCACCGGAGAGTACAGTGCCTCAAATTTTGTCGACTATCTTCCTAAGGTTGAGGGTCTTCCCACTCCCGCCGTTGACCTTCGGAAAATCGTGTATGGGAAAGGAAAGGAGACCAAGATGTATGAACCCTTCGTGCGTAAAATTAACACATTTCACAGGCTCTGCAGACCGTTTACTGAATGCAATGGTATCATAGGCTAAGGCTATCAACGACTCGGGTTGTTGTCCGGCACTCGTAAGTTACGACACGTCGACAACATGTGACGCCACGTCGAAAGTCAAACCTGACTGCGGGTCCTTTTTACATGGTACACCTGAATCACAAGCAGCTGCGCGCTGCATGTTTTTGGTGGAGATTCCCATGGAGTTCAAGCCTCAGGCCAGCGACGATGCGTTCCATCCGAAGATGAACGATGGGAAGGTCGTCACAGATGAGTTGGAGGATGCGGATAAGAAGTTGCGCAGTGATATAGAAAAGTTCCAGAAGATGACGAGCCTGAGCATCAAAAACCGTGACCAGCAGATCGACTATGCCAGCCTTGTGATGGTCCTGCAGCACCGTACCCACGTTTTCTCCATCTCCATCAACGGGCCCAAGGCTCGTCTCATTCGCTGGGACAGAGCGGGCGCGTGCATCTCTGAGGCCTTCGACTACATCGTCACCGGCAAAGATCGCGGGAAGACGAATTGGCTTGCCGAATTCTTGTTTCGCTACGCTCATGCAACTCCCGAGCAGCGTGACTTTGATCCCAACGTCAAACCAGTGAACAAGACCGAGATAAGAAAGCTCGCAGGTGCTGTCAAAAAACATACCGGAGCCTTTCACTATCCAGAACATCTCGCTGATCAGCTGAACAGCACTGTCGATTCGTTGTATCCTGCGTATAACATCTCTGTCGCCGATGGAACGTCTGGTGAAAAAGCTAGCTACATCATATGCCGACCCTTCTTCGAGGTCATGTCACTATGTAGTCGAGCGACACGAGGGCATCTTGCCTATTCGATCAAACGAGAACAGCTCGTCTTTCTCAAGGATACTTGGTGCGTGGACGATCCGGATACTATGTCCGAGGCGGAAATCTACGAGATCCTCCGAAAGCATGCGAACCTGGAACGCTACCTGCCAGTCATACTTGCTGCTGGAGGCAGACGGCAAAACACGTCAGCAAACGAAGACTTAGGATGTGAAGGACTGTCAGTGGTTTCCTCGGCCTCAATGGGTCCGCAAGTACGTACGCCATCGAGTCGTGCAGGAGCTAGCTATCCCTCTACATATGGTGCGCAATAGCAAACAGCTACTGCAGGCGATACGGAATACTCTTGAAGGTGCGCCGGCGTCGTCTACACAGTCACATCGTCCAATTCTCTCCGGCTAACTGGTCATGTTCAGTCATCAGGGCTGCGTATCATAAGGCCAAAGTCTTGCATCGCGATATCAGTATCAACAACATCATGTTGAATCTTAGTTTCGAAGGAATTTTGAACGATTGGGACCACACCATCCGTGCAGATGATGAGGGCAGAAAAGTGCATGCTTACCGTACAGTAATTCATTGGTTTACTCTGCGATCCCTTCTACTTATCAACCCACGCAACGTAGGGGACGTGGCAATTTATGTCGATTGACATCCTCCAGAACACGCAAAAGGCGCATAGCATCCACGACGACATCGAGTTGACGTTCTGGGTGTTCTACTACACCGCGTTACACTTCTTCAAGATCAAATTGTACGATCCCATCCAGGGGAAACCCAAGTTAGATATCTTCGACGAAATGCAAACTGAGACGGGCCCCGACGGGAAAATTGTGTATCTGGGAGGAGACTTGAAGCATGGAGCCCTTACAATGAACAAGATTACTAAAGCTCTTCATAAATTTGCAGATACTTTGACAGAATGTCATCTATGGCGGCGCGCGATCAAAGAGGACGCACGTGCTCTATACAAGCAAGCGGCTCGAGACATGGAGGACGTCGTCCCTCTCATCAATTGCCTCCAAAAGCTTATCGACGAAGGCGAATGGCCCAAAGGTGATGATGCGGTCGAGGACCAATACAAGAAAAAATCCGAGCTGGACAAACACATTCAGTTGGCAGGAGCTCACGAAGCCTGTGTCACGCATTCTCACAAACCCCCTCTGAAAACAGCACCTCAGCCTACTCGACCTGACGACGGCGCGAGCTCTAGCATGCCGCCTCCAGCCTGTATTCCTGTTGGTCGTGTAACTCGCAGCGTCACCAGGAAGAACGCTGAAAATGCTCCACAGCCTGTTGCGTCAGGCAGCGACGCGCCGCCATCCATGTCCCGTTCGACTTCGAAGCGGCGCCGCATTAGCGATGAGGACGCTAAGGTGGAGGTGGAAGGTTCTGAGGGACGTACAAAGGGGTCAAGGCAACAGAAGACGAAGGCGATCGTTCGTAGGCGTCCTCGGAGCAGAAGAACTAAAACACGCATTCGCGCACTAGATCGTTAAAGCAGGGCGTTGAAAGCTGAGTTCGGGGGCGAGTCGTCTGTAGAGTTCGATTTATCTGTACATCTGAATTGGAGCTACGTTGTATTTACAAGTTGCTTGGATGCGATGTTCCTGCCTTACATGCTGTATATCATCACGTAGCTGTCTAATTACTTAACATGTCGATCGCAATAACTACGTATACTGATGCTCGTAACATCTGCTCGAAGCCTCCGGTAATCAGAATCATATCATTAATCTTGGATTGTTGAGTATTAGGTCCATGAAAGAATGAGGCGTAGGAAGAATGATACGTGTCATCGAGTCGTTGAGACATGAAGCTATAGGACTAAAAGACCACTTGCGAGATGAGTGGTGGTTATGCTTATCGATGCGTGATGTCAGTATGCGAGTACCGTGACCTATATACAGAGCAAAGGGAGCAACGGTCGGTCCGCCATCTATATGTATATGACAAGGCTAGACAGACGACTCGCGGCGTTCATCTCCGTTCTCATTGTTGCGGCCTGGGAGCGCAGATCCACGCCTGCACAGCCTTCTCCGCGACGACTGGGTCAGTGGGCACGCTAAGAGGACATACGAAAAGCAAAACATCAGAACGGCACAAACACGAACATAGGCTAAAGAGTGTACGTACGTGAGCTTGGGAATCCACCGACCGTCCTCGTTCTGCGAGAAGAACCGCGGGATGTACTCCTCCCCTGACTCTTCACGCTTGCCTGCGCAGTTCTCGCTGCGACCTGCGACTCTTCGACTGCCATCTTCACTTCCGTTGCAGCATCCATGTCTTTCAGTTGGATCGCTTGTGTGAGCTTCGACCATAGCCTAAGGCTTAAGCCATACTACGTTAATCGGTGTGACTGTAGTGGCCATGCAGTGAGACGCACCTGCGGAACTCGTTTGGCTCCTGCTCGTCTTGGGGCTGCACGAACTTTGACGCGATCTTACTTCCGTCCATCATCACATCAAACAGCACTCTCTTGTCCCCCTAGAAGACGATCTCAGCAATCTTATCTCAAGACCACCACCAGATTTGATTGCGCAAAGACGTACCTCCGTAGGCCTGTACTCCATCACGCCACCCCACTTGCCTGGGATCTCTCCCAAGTCCGTGTTCGTCGTCGTCTTCCTGATCTTGCCCGCGATCTGATTGTACGCCCCCGTGAAGTACCCCTTCGTCTTGAACTCTCCGTGCTCAAACCGAGACGTACGTTCCGCGCCGTACAGGTGTCGCCCAGCTCCAGCACCATCTTCTCCCAGAGAATACCGCGCGCGTACATGTTGGGCATCAATATTGCGTATTTTGCAACGAACTGGGTGGTAAGGGTACGTGTATGGGACGGCATCGTCGTGAATCAGGCGAAGGGACGACCTACCACCGTCCTCCGGCCGTCCCATGAGCAGCACCCTGTTTTCACCCTCCATCGTGGTAGACACGCTGTTTCCGAGGAACTTGGACTTTGGCCTGAGCTCTCCGAGGATGCATAGTTTGTTTGCTGGGGAAATGTAATAGAACGCGGAGACGGGGGATGATGTGAGACTGCGGGTACAAGAGGCTGTGAGCGATGCGGGAGAGGCAAGTCCGAAGATGACGCGCACCTTGTTCGGCTATGTAGAAGCCCTGGGGGCCATTAGAGTAGTCGTATCTGCAACGGAGAACTGGGATATATTTACACGATAGAAGGTTATCAGTTAGTGAGGCGAGATGAAGCGCAGCTTTGTACCCTGGCCCACGCTTGTGCGAGACATGCAGGAACGTCCCGTTAGGCTGGGCATGAGACGACGAGGTGGGTTTCGATTTTTGGATAGTGGAAAGTGGGACGTCGGGCTCTTCCTCTGACTCGGGTTCCTCCATCTCTGACTCTCCGTCGTCGTCGAACGCTACTCCGCTACTCGAGGAATAGGTGGACCGGGGGCGGTCTTCGAATCAGCGTCCTGATCTCAATCTGCCACGTCTTACTCTCCTTCTGCGTCCACGTCGACCTCCATGGGTTGGTGTCCGTCGTGAGGGGAGGAGGGCGGTCGAGCGCGTGGTCTGACTCGACCTCCGACTCGCCTTCGTCGCGGTAGAGCGCAGGAACAGGGAGTGGGCTCTTGGACTCGCTCTTGGTGGGTGGAGATGAGGGCTTCAGGCTCATGGTAAGGCCCCTTTCGTTTTGGCTGGGCACCCCCATCGAAAGGTCGAGTAGAGAAGCAGCTGGGGGGATAAGAGATATGTCAGTACTCTGATATATAGTAGCCACAAGTCAGGTGGGAATCAACACCGCCCTACTCGCAGCAGGCCATACTGCCATCAAAACAGAGACAATAAAGGCGAGATTAAAACGATGAGAAAGCAATGCTCGGGGTCGCTTATTGGCCGTGGTTTTGTAGCTCGCGACTGCTGTAAGGGCCGCAAAAGCCAGAAGGTATTGAAGACTCACCAAGTTCAGACGCTGCACACAACACAACTCCCTCCTATGCTGCCCCGTACAGGTCTTGAAGGTCGAGGACGTTCGTGGTTGCAGACGAGAAACAACGTGTTGAAAATCGTTGATTTTGATCTCAGTAAAATGGTGGCCACAGACAGTAGGCGCGGCGCGCACCAGCACGAGGAGGCAGTCTCATTGTGGTTCGCCAGATTCGCTTGCCCACTGCACGGTCATCGCGTGAAGCGTCGAGAGCGTGTAAGGCCTCAGAAGATGGTGGTGATAAAGGTAGGGTAGAGAAAAGGATATGAGCGTCAGGCTTCTTTGGGCGTGCACTGGTTTCGACCGATGCGAACAAGTAACTGGACTCGAAGTCGTTTATCATCTCTAGCGAAAATCCAGATTGGCTGGTATCTTGTAATCTCGACAACTGTGACCGGCTTGCAAAACGAGGCAAGGTTGTACCCCAGGTTTGCACAGCAGTTATAGATCAATCCCGCCCTGTGTCTGTATTCGGTAGTAATAGGCGGCGTATTAGACGCCAAACGTTAGCTTCCATCGCCGACGCGGCGAGTCTTGAATACGGCCGCCATCCTCTGGGTCATTGTGCTATCGTGCGAGGGAAGTTTCCTCCGTGCACCAACTCGTCGTTGTCGAGGTTATCATACTGGGTTGGCATTGCCTCTGCTCACCCGTCGCTGCCACCGCCTTACATATTGTCGCCTCTGGTCCTCATCAACGTGCCCGCCGCACTCACGTACGCCTGAGCCTCGAAGGTTGAACTTGTCAACTCTGCCTCAGGGAGACTACACTCACGCGTATATTGCCGCCGATCGTCTTCACCAGCTGCCGCATTGCCATCTCCTTCGATAAGTTCGATTGTTGACCCGCTACCGTCGTCGGTCGGTCCATCTCTTTCTACTGCTATGAACCGTCCTGATTCAATAGCCTATATCAGATCCTTCACAATCGTTTGCCGTACTTTGCCAGTTGTGCAACAGCAGGGTTTCTATTACTCCTCTTTGTAAGTTCGTCCTCTTTTCTACTTCCCTTCTGTGTTGCTGACCAGCCAGCTCACCTCCCACAAAGCTATCTGTCCGCCACAATGTCAACATCTACGCAGCCCTCATCGGAAAATCTTCGAGTCCCTGCTCTTCCATCTCCAACGCTTTTCTGGATACCTCAGGATAGCGTTACAAATTACCCAGCTGGGCTCTACGCTTCCAACAACTCTGTCGTGTTTCCGCAAGCCAAACCCAAGGACTTCTATCTGAATGACCGGTACCCTGACCCCTGGCGCTGGTTCTACACACCAATTCTATCCGATCATAACCTGTCCCGATACTGGACTGCTCTTCTTCCCCGACGCCAAAGATTTGACGGCTTATTTCAGCCACTGGACCATATAGATGTTGTGCCATACACCGTGCCTAACCTAGAGATGCGGTGGAGATTGTCTCCGGAAGTCGCAGCACAATGGCAGTCCCTGGAGACTCTACTACAACGCTGCTACCGTGTTGCAGGCGCCCTTCCTCTGTTCGCTCTGGATGCTGTCGTGGGTACACTTCATCTGCCCTGGCCTTCGCACTATGGCCTGCAGAACTCTTTCTCCAAAAAGCAGGATGCTGTGAGCCACATACGCAAGTTGCGAGCCGTATTTATGACCTGGATTGTCACCATCCAGTTCTGCTCCTTCTTGTATAGAAAAGGCAACGATGCTTGGGTCAGCATCGCTTATGATCGCGGCGTCATATCTCTTGACGAGTCCAATGCTGTTCGACGATCAATGTTGTGTACGGGATCCGTGGCTCATCAGCCCATGGAACGGATTGGCTTGATCATAGATGGGAGAACGGAGTTCTTAGCGGAGCGGAGAGTGGACGTTGACAAGCTTATTGAGCACTTCAAGCTGCCCGTTTGGATCTACTACGGGACTGCCCCTAGCCCCGGCATGGACCGACGGGCAAGAGTATATCTGCCTAACAATGATGCCGTTCAACGGTTGCGGGCACTTCCTGCGCACAAAGGCGTGAAGACCCTTGCGCAGACGCCACCTTCGTTCTCCCAGCTCGCACATTCTACTTTGGCCCACACTACTGAGCATCTTCCTGCCCACGATCTCACTCTCCCCCCCGTAAATCACCAAACCGGTCAACGTGGAAAGGAACGTTTTGATGCTTTTTTTGCGAGGATGGACGCGCATATCAAAAGTGCATTTACCACTGGGACACCGGAGCAGATAGAGATCTGGACGACCCGTCGTGCCAGGCATGTCAATTTAGATTGTCCTTCTGACGAGGGCACTCCTCGTCTATTCTACTGGGAGGAGGAGGACGAACGCGTATTCTGCGGCCGAAAGAAGTGGAGGGGTATGTTTGATCAATCGGCGCGAGCCCACCGCAAATATAATCCTGTTCTTAACGAATGGGATATCTGCTCCTTCTTGGCACCTTGTGCTGCCTCCTCGGACGATGACGAAGAGGAGTATGACTATGGTGCACGGGAGGATCGCATGGACGTGGACGTGGCCGTTTCTGTCGCGTCGCATCCTCGCCCAGTGTCGCATCCTCGCCCAGTGTCGCATCCTCCCCCAGTGTCGCATCCTCGCCCAGTATCACCCCCTCGCCTCTCGCTTAGTCATTCTCTTCCTCCTCGGCCAGTGTCCCCTCCTCGCCCAGTGTCCCCTCCTCGTCCTCCATCCCTAGGCCCTTCTGACTGTATCTCGATGTCTTCTCAGCCCTTGTTCTTTCACCCTCTGCCTTCCCGGCCTCAGTTGCCGCCTCCGGGCTGTAAATTGCCTCCCCGTCGGACGTTGCCTCCTGCTCCCGCCTCTGCCGATCGGTATGCCAAAGCTGTTGGGTCTGCTCACATCGAAAACGCTGCGGCGTCTCGATACGGCCTTCAGTCACTGCCTGCAGATTTTCAACTGCCCGAAAACCTGAAATCCTTCTACGAGAAACTGGGACCGCATGTGTTGTCATCTGTTATCGGGCACTGGGACGAGCATATGCCTGATGATTCCGTAACTGAGGCACTGCGTGTCTATGTATCTTTTCTTCTTGGGAAGGTCAGGCCCCCGCCTTCTCTCGCCGAATTATCTGTAGTTTCTTTCGGCTTCACTGTCATCACGTGCACCGTAGCTGGCAAGCCGTGGTACTTCGTAGAGCCTGCACAGCGACCGGACATCGATGTCCGGTATCAAGTTGCAGTCAACGATCCACTCACAGTGAACCAAATCCTTCGGAATACCTCTTTGCGAAGCCGGTACCAGATCGCTCGAATGCTGGTGAGGAAGGGAATTCCGTTTAAGACCTTTCGACCTTACCCTTATCCTCGTCATCTTATGTATCCACCTCCTGAAATGCCCATGTTCACCAAGGAGGTACCTATGGGGCTTGGCATACGGCTACCATCGGACAATACCTTTACCAGACAGGATTATGAAGTCTACGAAGAACAACGTGATGAACTCATTCGGAGTTTACATGGGCGGGGTGGTTTCTTGGAAGGCGGAATCACATGGCGTCTAGCAGTTGCATCAATGCGCTGTGACTTCGACAATGTTCTTGATGGCCCGACCCTGTTTCCTACAATGGATGACTACGTCGATATCAACGGCCATGGGTACGTTGACGATACCCTCAGCGAACATGAGCTCGACGTAATTAGTGGCGTCTATCGTCTTTTATACGGTACCGACATTTCTTTGATTCTGCCTTCGAAGCCTCATTCTCATAATAACAATCAGGAGCAGGAGCACAAGCTCAATTTCGGTCATGGTGGCCGCCCGCTTCCCTTTGGCACGAGTCTGGCTTCGACGTTGGATACTGGACACCTTCCCACGAGGAATGGTTCCAAAATCGCCTGGCGAGTATCCTGGATGGTAGGGAGCGGCCGAAGACCTCGCGTGAGTGGAAGATGGCCTTGAGGCATCAGGAGAAACTCACATGTTGTATGCTTTCCCAAGCCCGCAAGGAGACTGCACTTTTATATATGGCTTAAGAATCACCTTGTGTAATACAATTGTCTCATCTGGTAACTCGGCTGCGTTCTCATAGGGCGGGACGGGGCGTGCTTATTTATTAGAATCCTTGCTTCGCTGCAGCCCAGAAAGAGACGACAGTGAGAAGTATTGTAGCACACAAATAGTAGTGCATTGAGAGATGAGAGAAGAAACCAAGGGTCAGATACGAGCGAGGTCTTCACCTCGCTGCCAGCAGTTCTGCCACTAGCTCACGCCGTGCGCGGATGATTGAATGCGTTCGGACTGCCGTCGAGCGATGATACAATTATCTCGATATGGTCGGTGCAACCAGGGGCGCGTAGAGCGCAACAAAGATCAGGATAACTGAAGGCACTGAGAGCACATGTATCGGTCGCTACTTGGGCACCTGCGAGCACAAGAAACGCTAGACGATATTTACATATGACGACGAACAAAAGCGCATCCCATGCCTGAGCGTTCTTCACCGGCTCCTCAATCGGCCACAGAGTTCCGGTAGTCTCTCTTTGCGTTTCTCTCTCTCCCTCACCGAATGGCATTAACGTCACAGGGGTGATAGTCATGTAGTGGCTTGATATATCCCTGCGTATCCCAACCGGAATCAACGCTTTCAGACATGTCAGTCAACGCTTTCAGACATGTCAGTCAACGCTTTCGGAGATGTCAGGATTAACTTGCGAGTGGCGGCTTGTGGATTGAAAAAAAACGCAGGGGCAATACTGCTCGGTCGATGAGCTCATATCCTTCGGCGAAGGAGAGAATTGTAGCGATAGGCGTAAGATACCATCTGAATTGAGTACCAAGGGAGTCCATGTCGACAAAGGCTTATTTTCGGAGGGGTGAAAGCAAATGGATGCCCAGGAGCTCTTGATTCATTGGTCCAGTCCTTCGATACGTGGATGGATGGAACCAATCTGCGGGATACGTGGATGGCGGCAGACTGAAACGAAATAGAGGGCCATTGAATAGGTCTACTAGCCTACTACAAAACGTGCCAGTGTCTAACTATGACCTGCATGATCCGCCTTACACAACTAGCGGTGTCTTCCCTCAGCTTCTTCGACATCTGTTCCCGCGACTACAAACATCTCATGACCGATCCTGTTTGAGCCTTACGCAAACAACACTCACCTGCTTCCTCACCCTCTCAGCAATCACCCTCTCTCACGATCTCACTCGCCGTCTCCCGCAGTCGACCGTAGAACTTCGTGCGGACCTCCTCGAGGAGAAGCGTCTTCATGCCCTGCATGCGCTGTTCTTGCCGTTTGTGTTGGTCGTCGAATTCTTTTCGGACCGAGGAGATCTACGCGTATATGCGTCAGCAAACACGTCAAAGAGAGGGGTGATGGTGAAGGGACAGGCCACATTGGAGGAAGGCTAGAGGAGTAGGGAACGAAGCTCACCTGACTGGCAGCCTCAATTGCAGCTGGCAACGTCGCCACCTTCACGGTCTGCTCGCCCAGGGTAACAAATGTCGCACTTAGCGTCCCCAGCACCTACTTCATCGTACCCAGCAGCTCATTCCCAGTCCCACGCATCCCCCCCTGCTCCTCTTTCTGCTCCCACTCCTCCCACTCCGGCCGCCGTGGCATTGGAAGAGCCCAAGACGAGGTGGACGTAGGCCGGGAGGGAAGAGAGGAGATAGCGGGTATGATGGGTGGTTGGCGTGCTGGGGATGGAAGGGAGTCTCGGTAGCGGTGGGAGAACGTACGAGCCAATGCTACCTGTGCCTGTACGCGGGATGGACTGGCGGGAGCGAGAAGGAGAAAAGGGAGAGGAAGAAGGGTGGGAGGACGCAGCGTAGCTTCGGCGTGCGCCGACTGAGTTGGTGTCATGGGGAGCTTCACGTTCTCCTCGTCTTGAGCTTGACCTTCGACATCGCCAAGGCTTTGAGTTGACGGAGCCCCCCGCTCCGAACTTTCTCGTCCATCGTGCGGATGAACCTCCCCAACCCCAGTTATCCCGATACCTGACCTTGTTGAAGACTTGTGAGGCGTCGAGGGCGTCGAAGGTCGAAGCTGTCGGTTTGACGGTGTACAGGTTTGGTGGGTACTGAGCTGGCGGTGGTAGTTTGTTGGTATTACGTTGGGCGGTGGAGGAGGAAGACGGAGTACGGTGGTGTTGAATTGAGGTTGAAGACGGTGTTGAGGGTGAGGAGACTGACGAGACCCTTTTGCCTATCGTTCTGGCACGTTATTGATCGCTTCTGCGAAGTCGTTGCTGAATCTATACAGCCTTGAGACTTGAGGTAATCCAGGTCGATCGTAAATGAGTACTGAGTACTCATCGGGTAGATTCAGCGAGAGAGAAAACTAAAAAGTAAGCGATAAACTCACATGCGGGCTTGACGAGGCGGCGGTAGGGAAGCAGGTAGGGGTAGCCCTCGTCGGGCGAGGAAGCCCCATTTGCAACCTCCGACAGGGTGCCGACACGGCATTCCCTTTTTGGTATCACATCCCGACGATCAGCTCTACGGCATTCTTCGGCTGTACGACCAGTCGCTTGACGTCTCTCGATATTGGGCTAGGTGTAATACATGATCCGATGGGTGTCACTTAAGTTCAAGTTCTGTTCAGTGTTCTGTCAACGTTCAGCCAAAGCCCGGGCTCTGACCGGTAGTGAACCGACGAGGTTTGTTAGAGGCTGGTCACGAGCCTACGGAAATCCGGAATCCGAGAGAGTCCCGTGTGTTACCGCCAGTATCTACTGTATCATGATGGATGCGATGGATGCTTGCTCAGCTCGCCACCAGCATTCCACCTCTCTCTCCAGGCCTCAGCACACTGCTTGTCACTATGTTCGAAAACGCTTTCCGTCAGACCTCTAGCAGGGTCAACGTCCAGAGGTACCTCGTTCCCCGCCGTGCCGCATCCGAGGCCACAAACGCGAGCCCAGAGCCGGCCAGGACGTCCATAAACGCGACCACCACCAGTGGACCAGCCATATCAACGACCGCATCGTCGGTGGCCCGACCCGCCCAACCCATAACACTACGCACCGTCAAGCAGGTGCTGGAGTGGCTTGATTCTCCTCTGCAGGAAGGTGACATCGATGAAGGGTCGTGCTCCTGGGATATATTCCAGCAGGTTGTCAATGTCATGTCCACGGGTCCACATCTGAAGTACGCCCCTCTTATATAGTCGCACGAATAATTTTTTCTCAAGTTGTTAACAAGGGTTGAGTTTATTAACGACAAGATCACGAGATTTGCCGGGGGTGAGATACATGAAGCCCCTGTCAAATACTGGCTAGACCCTAGACGAGCGACCACAACTATCAACCAGGACTATGAGCTTCGGGCTGAGGCAAAACGAGTCGATGCCGATAACGGCAACCAATCTCGAGACCCGGATGTAACCTGGGTCTTAGTCGTCGCTGATAACGAAGCCGCAGAAAACACTGACACTGAGTCAGAGGGTGATGGTTCCCAGAAGACAGAGGAAGAGAAGGAGAGGAAGAGGCAGGAGAAGGAGAAACGGAAGGCGAAGAAGGGGAAGGGGAAGAAGGATGAGGAGGTGGAGAAGGATGAGGAGGTGGAGAAGGATGAGGAGGTGGAGGCCAGGCTGCGATCCGGGACTAACGGTGAGCATCTCACGGCAGATGAACTAGATTATATTCGGACTTGGTTGAGCGCGGCAGTGAATGGAGCGGGTGTGGCAGTCGGGGTGGCGGAAGTCCTGTTGACTCAGCGTCGGGAGGATGGCATTGCGAAGGCAAAAGAGATGCTGGAGACAGTGCTGAGTCTATGCTTCGTAATTCTTTTTGATATAAAGGAGGGGAGTGGTGGCTGGAAAATGCCCAAGATGTCTGGCCAGCAGGACGACATCCGTGCTTCATTGCGGAAATGGGCGAATGAGCAGAGGAATTTTGACATAAAAGAGCCATTGGTACACATGGATGAAATGTATCTTGATGGCAAGCATACCTGGTGGGGTGCGTTCAACCTGTGCTATAACTACAAATTGCTACATATCATTAACCTGTTATAGGTGGACTCGATGTTTGCCAAGCTACAGTCATTGGGCGAAACACTGTGGACTCCGAGATAGAATGGGTAAGTGTACACACTTTTTGCAGTTCCTCTAGGAAGCTAATTCAATGTTATAGAAATCTGTCTTGGATACTCCCAAGCGGGTCCCGCTGCAGAATTATCTTCAGGACCCGTGGCGGCGTCAGATCCCAACCACCGCCACAATCACCTATGGCGGCTCCCCGAACTTGCTTGCTCGGCTCAGGGCAAGTATAGTCACGAGAGTCCAGCAACGGATCGATCAGTGGGCTCGTCAAGCTGGGCATACCAAGAGAGCGCGAGCTCTGACCACTGAGTCAGCCTCTCCGCTCAAGAAACCTAGGGCGTCTTGATCTGCACTTCCTAACATTTTCCCGCTCCTGTAACCAGTACCTGTATTTTCTTTTTTCTACTCAATGTTTTGTTGTTATCCTCAGCTCGACCCGCCGACATGATGCGCCCGTAGCCGAACTCGATCAATCCGTCTCTGTCTCAATCGTCCCGTTCTTGTACTGCTGTATTTTCTCCAACTTCTTCTTCTGTCTATTACACGGTCATTGGTATAAATAGCATGTATTGTAGATACTCAAAATACATCTCATACATACTCGCTATCCACTCTCGTGAGCGCGCTCTACCTGCTTAACTTACTAAATGTTTCGCGGCCGTCTGGGCATGTCGAACCTCGGTCATGGCGGGAGATCTCGTGTAGCACGTTCCGCCGCGTGATTAGCTGATAACGCATGAGACTACCGCATGTAACTTAGCATCGGTACTTATATTTGATGTTTAGTGATTTGAGCTGGTTGGGAGTGCACACGATACACGAGAGTAGATAGCGAGTCAGAGATAGATTTTAGGTGTCTACAATACATGCTATTGATACCAATGACCATGTAATAGAGAGAATACGGACTTGGAGAAAATACGAGCGAACAGGAGTGAAACGGATACAAGAGGATACAGGCGGGAGCTAGCGGTAGAAGGGCATCACGATGTGGGAGGAAACCATCCCGAAGTCGAGAACGCTAACAGTGACACAGCGCCAGTGAGACCAGACGAGGAACGAGGCGAAAATAGAATTGCCGCGAAGGAGAAGGGAAAGCAGAGGGCTGGCCGCGAGGAAACTCGCCCCAAGAGCCGTAACGGGAACAGCTAGGCCACCCGGCCGCCGGCTGCGACGACGAGAATGACTAGGAGCAAGAGTAGAGCGGAGGGGACCCCTCAAATTTGTGAGACGGAGAGGGGTCCGTACACACTTTTGGGGCTAGCCACACTTGGTTTGACTGCTGGATGAGGTGAGTGAGAGGGAGTTGAGGGCAGCAAGGTCGGGGAACGTGGGTTTGTCAGACCAAAGAGAGGCGAGGTCTGGGCAATTGGGGGTTCACAGGTGGAAAGAGAGACGTGTCACTGGGTCAACGACGTAGAGTGTAGCGAGCACGAGTGGGGCGAGCGATAAAGGGGGAGGGGGAGGGATGCGCGACGTCGGCGTAGGTGTCTGAGTCGATGGCGTTTTGGGTGAACGCAGTGTTGTTGACAGCGGGAGTGGTCAAGGAGAGGGAAGTTTCATTGGCGTGAGAGGAGGAGGGAGAGGTGGAAAAGAGGAGTGACCACGGGAGGGACCCTGGCAGGTGCGCAAGTGGGAGATGGAGATGGAGATGGCGGTGCGTCTGCGTGGTCTGCGTGGTGTGCGTCTACGTTGCAGCCGGCTAACACCTTCTGTAACGCACCCGGGCTGGCGACGTCTAGAGGGTAAAAGAAGGGCGAGTGAGTTGGTGCGTTAATTGTTTCTTTGTAAATGGGGTAGAAGGTGACGCGACGGACGTACCTTGCGTAGGGCGACAACGATGTCGCTCAGCTTTGTATTAGAGTAGCGAGAACGGACATACGTACCTCGTATCACACCCTCGAACACAGCCCCCACGCTCTCTCCGTACTTTCCTAAGACTCTAGTCTGTCCATCCCCACCTGCCGCCAGATGAGTTCTGGACGAATGACTTGAGATCTTGCCGAACGTTTTGCCGAACGTTCTTGAGGTTTTGTCGTATCGGATGGTGAACGCAGTGTTGTCGTATCGGACGGCAAGGCACGATAGCAGCGAGCCTCTGTGACTCAAGTATCAGTATGCAGTACAGGACAAGGAAAAGTACTGACAAAGGTGAGCAAGTCCTCGCGAACGTCGGCGGAATCATTCACACGTTGCAACACATCTTGGAAGTCTGCGGCATCGGGTCCAGTGGCATTTTCGACGGTATTTGTGAGTGCGCGCATTGATGCCGTGCTTGCGTCCTGAGGATACGCCTCCTCAGTGAGAGTGAGGGCACGAGCCTCAGCCTTGGCCTTCTTTGCCAACCTGAGAGTGCGAGGCGTGAAGTCACTTTCAGCAACCTTACCACGGCGGTCCTTCTTCTGGGGCGTAGCCACATCCAGATCTATAATATCCATCTGTGAAAGTGTTATCAGGAGTAAATGTACATAAGCAGTAGATGTACTCCGTTTCCGACGTTATTAGGGTTACTGAATGGCTCAGAAAGATCATCTTCATCGTCGCTGACATGAGCACTGCCATCTTTCTCTGCACAGCTACAAGTGAGTCAAATACAACAACATATAGGAGCGTATACTTGCCAAGCTCATTAGCATACTCGTCTACATCTTCTACGTTTTCTCCGTCAGCATGGTTCGGAGGAACATCCTCGTCGCCAGAGTCAACAGGAACAACCTGTTTCTTTTGACGCTTCGCGGCGGGCATATCCATCTCGAAGTCTTCGCTTTCATTGCCCAGATTATCGGTGGCAAGCTCAGCTTCTAACTGAGCCTGTTGGTCTGCAAAAGGATTACATCGATGGAGAATAGTGGATATATGTGTCTTTCTTACCAGCCTTACGACGTGCATCTTCAACTGCCTTTTCTGTGGCAGCCGACGGTGGCAAGCTCTTATCTTTAGAAAATATCAGCGACTTATTTGAGCCAGAAGACTGTGGAAAGCAACTTACTATTCTTGGCAGCTTGCCGTTTTGCGCTTGCGGCCATGCTGGCCTGCTTCTCCTTGGCTGCCCTCATCTGGAGGAGACTGAATCTCTTCCTGTGTGAGCTTGGCAACAGGTGCTGCTGTAGACGAAGCTCCGTTGACAGAAGCCTTTGCCCTTGGGCGAGGGGGAGGAGCCTGGGCTGGTGCGCGACGCTTCTTGGTTGCGCGTTCAGCTGCTTGCATGGCAGCAGCATGTTCGCGGGCCTCGGTCAACGGACTACTTGGCACAGTGGTGCGGCCAGAGCGGGTAGACGTATTGCTCATCACGGTGAGAGGTACTGTTCTAAACTGTAGAGTGGGCGGTGAGGGTGGAATGAGGGAGAGAGGGAGAGAGGGGGACAGACCAAGAAGACAAGTGTTGGCATGACAGAAGTATGGCGTGCTTGTGGCCGGTCGGCAGTGGCACTCGCAAGGTACAACCCCACTAGTGTAAATTAATATGTGATTTTATACTTCACTCACTACTATCGCTACTTACAGTGGGAGCATTCTGATTTAATGACCACGCACTCCTTCCCTTGCCTGAAGTGATTTGACCACGCTCATATCTATCATGGAAAGGATTATATCAGTAAGACTCAGAGGTAGGGGGGGAACAAGGAGAGATACTCAAATGGGACGTACACCAGCCAAGCACACGGCTGTGATATCTTCAGATCTTCAGATCTTGTTCTCAAATGTTGTAACCATATGCTGCAATGTCGCGATGACAATGGGAATGACGTCTGATTGCGATAGTTCACGTGGGTTAGATACACATGAGTAGCGCTACATACCACTCTTAGAAAGATATGGGCCTTGGTCAGCCTCCAAACCATCTAACGTGGAGAACTGGTCTATCTGCTCAGACCAGCGTGTCTTACGCTTCTCCAATTCATCTCTCCAAGCTTGGGGGTCCTCAGCACGCATTGTCTTCTCAGTGCGGCCACCGTACTCAATCCAACGAAAGAGTCCACCAGCTGTGAACATCGTCATGGAGTCGCGATGCTCGCCAGGTAGTACTGGTACGTTGCCATGGATGAGTGAAGCGGATGGGATGAGGATGAATGTACCAGGCGGGAACTCAATCAGAAGCTTGAGCTGCGGAAGACTGAGGTGGCCGCCAGTCTTTGGATTGAAGTCACCGGACGATATGATGGGGCAGATCCCGTTGGCCTTGTTAGCCATGTCGAGGTGTTCCACTGTCTGTGCAGCACGTCGACTACCATAGTTCCTAGTTCTCCCCATGAAGACGCAGCGAGGTATGGGACGATGGAGGTTAGGGTGCGTAGCCTCCAACGACTCTACCAAGTCGACGTAGTCACCGTAGATATTGGGAAAGTAATACCTAAACATAGCTATAAATATTCAGCATCTTGCGGTGTGAGTAACGGTGACATCACATACCATTTGCATGTCCAAAGATTCGACGAACGTGTTGATTTTGCATGAAGTCCCGATCGACCTTCATGTTGTGACGGGATTGCTTGAGCACCCCAGGAATCTGTACATTCTATTAGCACAGATATGGGCGTGGTATAAATGCAGTCATACCCTACGACCACCACCAAATGAGAATCCAAAATGTGTCGGTGTCAAAGTCTCCACGGCGGTCACACTCTGATTCAAAATGCATTTGACGCTCATATTTGCGCAGAGCCTCATCGAACTCTTTCATAGTGTTACCGTGCCAGTCGTCCCCGTCCGTAGGAGGGCTTATGCATGCAGCGAAAATCCTTTTCTCATCATCAACTAGCACAAATGTCTCCCTAGAAACACGTAAGCAAAGTGTAGGTTCACAATAGAAGTGCATGCACGGACTTTCCATCCCACTCAATGACCTCAAAACCCTCGTCACGATAATCCTGGAGTGTTCGACATGTGTCGACGCGAGGAATGTTGACACCAATAAAACCAGGCTTTGAGGCTTTGAGGTCGGCGACATTGAAGTTGGTGGGCAGGTATGTCAGGTCTGGATGATTGGCGGGTAAGCTAGCACGGATCCTCTGCGTAGAAGGGTGTTGCTTCGCGCATTGACGGTTCCAAGCCCGACGCTTTCGATAGCCTTCCTGTTGATGGGCACGTCGTCCACTTCCCCTTTTCTTCTTGGTCCGTGGTTCTTTAGAAGTCGTCTCAGGCAGAGTATCATCAGATGAGTCATACAGTGAGAGAGAGAAGGCTCGCTTGCGTGAGCTCGATCTCTCTGGAATAGCGGTGGAGGACGTAGGCGGGTGAGTCATCCTGGGAAGGGGGGAGGAAGGCCGTGTCGGAGCAGGGGATGAAGAGGCGGAGGATGCAGCGGATGAGAATCCTGACGATGCAGCGGATGACGGAGGTGGGAATGACGGAGGAGTTGAGAGTGGCGATCCAAAGGGTGAGGTCCATGGAGAGGCAGCCGGCGATGCAGTGACAGAAGAAAGAGGAGAACTGAAGGGGCTCTCCATGAGTCCTTGTCCTTCCGTGTCATCTGTGTCGTCCTCATCAATACGGCCATCCTCTCGCTCAAGCGCCTCTCTGAGTAGGCGAGTGAGAATTGGCCCAATATTATACGCCTGCTGCAGTGTCCATCAGACGTGTTTCTTAGTGCAGTGGAAGGCCACTTACTGGTGTTGGCGCGTGTACAGAATTAGCAGTACTCATGATTATCTATGAGGATAGGTAAGTAAAAAGTAAAGAGGCAGAATCTCAGAAACGGATGACAAAGGTGAACAGGTGCACAAGAGTATCCGACACGTAGAACCGCTAGACTGATTCGGCGCTGTCTTCCACTCTCATTTCCCCAGATATACAAAAACATCAGAGGCTTCACCCGCGTAGAACCGCTAGACTGATTCGGCGCAGTGCTCCACCTCTGGTGTGAACTTGTGAAGTTGAAGAGAGAAGGATAGAGTGAAATGGAAATTAAAACAAGAACTTACAGGGTGAGATTCAGTTAAGGGAGAAATGTGAGAAACGACGGCAATGGGACAGCGACAGCAAAAGTCAGGGAACACAGGCAAGACTTATTGTTGTAGAAAGCAAAGAAGCAAACAAGTATATATATGGTGGGAAGGGACAGGGGAATTATTGCCGTCAACGACCGCGACCGTGACGAACAAGCAAGCAGAGAGCAAGGGCCAAAGTGACGAACAACACTTCGGGAGCCACGGAACTTCAATTAACGCAAGCCTGAAAAATTAAGTTAAGGTGAGTGGATATTTACTCCAGAGGGAAGCAATGTGACATTACCTCGAGTTTGCGTGGTCGCAGAAGAGGCGGTCGAAGAAGTGCGAGAGAGACTACGTGGAAGAAAAGAAAGAACTTCGTGCACAGCTGGCGGCCGCGCTCCCGTAGCGCCCGAGACTTAGGCGTTCGACTTCCTCTTCTCTCTTTACACTCCCGCACCCTCACGTTCCCTGCCCTCACGTCCCCTGCCCTCACGTTCCCTACTTTCGCTACCGTGTCTCTCAGCCGTTTCGAATTCAATAAAGACAACTGCGTGCGCCGCGCTTTCAAGCGTGAGCGGCAACACATTCACAAAATCTCGCTCGACTGCAAACACTGGACAGCAGCAGGCAACCGTGTGTATCATCGGGAATAAGGTACGTCTTTTTGCTATTCTTCTATTACAAGGTTGACGAATCATTTTGCAGCTATAGGTATGCAACGTGAGTGCTCCACCACTCGAACATCCCATTGCCAAGGCCGCGAACTCAGCTGGCGATCGCTGACGTTCACATCGTCAACAGCGGGACTAAACGGCCAAGGCATGCAATCGACGGGGCGTACATAAATTGGAAGAGATATGGGAACATGGTACGTCTACAGTTCAGTGTCCTCTCTCCCCGCTGCTCAAACATCTTCCGTCTTACCGGTTTTCGCATCCCCTCATCATTCTCCGGAGCCCATACGGAACCCAACATGAATGCATGAACGTTATACGCCTCTCCATCCCGTTCCCTAATGCACACTCTCAGACCAATGACCCTTGACCTAACACCCGTCGCCGACACTCATTCCAAATGCTTCACATAACGGGTGACGGCTTTGAAGCCCTACCGTCAGAATGACCTCCTACCACTGCACCACCATAGGCACCACCTCATGTACGTCGACCATGTGTTGTCAATGTTTACTTCGTACTAACATGCCAAGTGATTTTCCCGCTGCATACCTTACTTTCATTACACTCAACTACATGTCCCTCTCGCGTGCTCCTCTGGTTATTATACGTCTGTGAGAGCATAAGCCTGGACATGGTCGTGACGTTGACTTTGAGAGGCAATTACTGACTTCATGAGCGCATAAGACATTAACAAGAACACGCAGTGCGGCACCACTACCATTGTTAATAAAATAAATCTTTTCACCTGCACTCCACCGCCACACCCCGTTACGCTGAGTAATTGCACCGGTACGCAGGTAATAACAGGCGCTCTTTGTGGGGGACCAGATCTCGCTTCCGACTTCCGTGGACGACCTCCGCATTCACACCACTACTCCCATCCGATAGCTCTTCTTTATCTCTATGTCAACTCTCGATAACTTGACGTGCCCGACATGCAAACTTCCGCTCATCGTCGTTCGCCCTCATGTCGTGTTCACGCTCCAAGGCAGCCCTCGACATGCGACGTCCGGGAGTGCTGAGACTCTATGAGTCGATTCGGTCTTTTCAGGTTCGTATAACGACGCACTCAAGTCATTTCACCGAGCTTCAAGTTGCTCGCCAAGACTCTGGACTCTTACGAGGGACATTATCGCTGCAAAGGAAGTGGAGAGCAATGCGCTGGGCATGCGAGAGACATATACCAGGTGCGTATGTCGACTCTCATCGTGCCATACGACTCTGAACCGCGTCACCCTAGCACTACGCAGCTTCCCCTTCTTCTCCCGTTCCAACTCAAGATCACTCATCGCACCGCCGCCATCGAATCTGTATAGAAAATTTTACACCGTCGACCATACACATGCCAGTGTCGCGCGTCGACTCTGGCGATGGCCTCAAGATCACTCGTCAAACCACCACCGGCTATCCGTACGAGGTGCGACCTGTATAGAACGTCTCAGCACCATACGCGTGTAAGCGTTGCGCGTCAACTCTGGAGAAAGGAACAGCGGTGAGGGACGATCTGGGAAGTTGTGCGGCGGTGTGTGGGCTCGGGGTTTAACTGCAGAACGGTACGTAAGTCACTTCATTTGACTGCCCAGCTTCATCCTTCCGACTATATGTATAGTCTTGCTTAAGTTCGGACGACTATCCCAGACTCCTAAATCCGCGTTTGAAATTCCGCCCTGACTCTATGATGCAAATAATCTTGGCTGGTATGCTAAACACACACACTCATTTTGTGCAGGCCACGAAAGGTCTCCTTGACAAGTTTGGCGAGAAGTGAGTTATCGACACACCAATCACCGAGATGGGTTTCGCCGGTATCGCAACGGGTGTTGTTCTCGCCGGCCTGCGACCTATGTGTGTGCATCCTATCCTCCAAAATAATGACGCACAGTACAAGTAAACTGACGTACGATAGCTGCGAGTTCACGACGATGAACTTTGCCATGGAAGCGATCGACCAGATCGTCAACTCGGCCGGAAAGACGTACTACATGTCAGGTGGAAACGTCCCGTGTCCTGCCGTCTTCCGTAGTCCTAACGACGCGGCTGCTGGTGTTGCCGCTCAGCACTCACAAGATTACGCTGCATGGTACGGCTCAGTTCCCGGATTGAAGGTTGTCAGTCCATGGAGCGCAGAGGATTGCAAGGGTCTGCTCAAGGTGCGTCTCAGCACATTAAAGCGCATAGGCAATATACCTAACCCTTCAATTTCACGGTAGTCTGCCACCCGTGATCCCAACCCCCAACCCCGTCGTCTTCCTCGAAAACGACATGCTCTACGGTGTCACCTTCCCCGTCTCGCAGGAAGCCCTGCCCGACAACTTCACGATCCCCATTGGCGAAGCCAAGGTCGAGCGTGAAGGTTCCGCCGTGACCATCGTCGCACACAGCCGATCGGTGTCTCTCAGCTTGGAGGCGGCTGATATCCTCGCTAAGGAGGGCGTCAAGGCGGAGGTTATCAACTTGCGTAGCACTCATCCGTTGAACATTGACACTATCAAGTGGTCAGTGAAGAAGACTAACCGGTATGTATCGTTCGTATTGTTTTGATGGAAAAGCAGGTCTGACTGGATTTTTGGTGTGTTTAGACTCGTCATCGTTGAGAGTGGCTTCCCTATGTTTGGTGTCGGCAGTGAGATCTGCGCACAGATTGTCGAGAGCGAGGCTTTCGACTACCTCGATGCGCTCGTTGAGCGTGTCACTGGTGCCGATATCCCCACACCTGTAAGTTTTTGCCTATGTCAATTCTTGACATCCTGCTGATGATATTTGTATCGTAGGACGCCGCCAACCTCGAGGCTCTTGCCTTCCCCGACACACCTTTGATCGTCAAGGTCGCCAAGCGTGCTCTCTACCGCACCAACTGAGCACTCGGACTACCTGTTTGAGGTTTGAGGGGAGAGAGAGGGTCAACGGATGCGAGCGACTTTGTGGGCAGAGGGTGTGAATCTATCTTCGTCGTATGGCGAAGGGGAACACGGAGGTATTGTTGGCTTCTTTCCGTCCTTTACGTAGAAGGTGACCACTGACGCGCATTCATACGTTCATATCCGCAGTCTATCTAGGAGAACCAGAGTTTGATGCAATATGGCAGGAGCTGGACAGATGGTCTGCGGTGGTGTTTGTGCATGGAACGCAGACACCGTCGTTGAAGCCGTTCCCCCACGAGTGTCTGGGGATACCAGTGACAGAAGTCCCTGGTGAGACGTTCAAGGCCGCAGCGCATCTTGTCGTAACTGGGACGAAGAGGCGGTGTCCGAGGGTTCATATCATCCTCGCTCATTTCAGGGAAGTTTGTTGGCGTTGATTCCTAGAGTCGCTGCGCTCTCTGTATATATGGGTGGAGCGCTCACTGTGGAGGAGGTTATTGAGGACCTGTACAGTCTCTATCTCGACAGCGCCCTGTCTGCGCATGACAGCACCTTGCGTCTCGTCGAGGGCTACGCTGGAAGCAAGGAGTGCTATTTGGCACAGACCATCCTGGTTAGTCTAAGGAGCTATTGAGTGCGAACAGAGTTGACCTTGCCTTATCTGCTATCAGTGAGAAGACTCTTGCATGGTTCACGTGCTGTGCTGATAATCGTTTGTGTAGCGCACCAAGTGTATCTACATCACGAAATAAACATATCGATATCTGAGAATATCAAAGTTTAGCAGCCATAGCTAACCAAATCTGTCCTAAGGAATTTTGATCTGCTTAGAGCTATGTGAGATGATATCTGCCGTGAGACTCTTGGTAAGGCCACGGGCATGAGCAGTCATGTGGCCACGGCACGCAGAGGGAACTGCAAAGAACAACTTCAGCGGCCCTTGGAGATTGAGCTTGAAGGTACGCACTGCAAGAGCGACTGTCAATGGCTGAGCACTGACCGTTCATCAGTACGTGTCTGACTGATCAACCGCTGGGGCTTACAATCGGCTGAGCACCAAAGACATGGCTGCTGATTTCCATGACAAAGCCTGATAACTGGTCATTGTAATGAAGGAAGTAGCCAATGTGGGCCGGGAGCAGGCAGCACACATGGGACATTGGCGTGTGTGACTGTAGAACAGTGGTCACAGTGTGAAAGCCGATTTGTGGGAAACACCGGGAACGTGCAGCAGATATTCAAGCGGATCTTTAATAAGTACAGTGGGACGGTGCCCATGCACACAGGGCCATCGGCATATTATATGCAGTATTTGGATGATGAAGGGATGTAAATAGTGCAAACACATTCCCAGCCAGATAATGCCCATGTGGCTTAGTGGTTAGCTCCCTGTGCTGTATCAGTTAGGCCAGCGGACCACGGTCACCGGTTCAATTCCCACCCGCTGCTTATTTCTGGCAGTCCCATATTCTGACGGCTGCAATCCTCTGTGCTGCCCCTATTATAGTTGTTCGTGTTTATTGCTATTCTTGTTTTTCATTTATTTGTTATCCAACATATCTGTTCTACCACCCACCATATTCATGATGGCCGCCTGGTTTGCAAAAGCACGTTACAGCGACGGCCGGCACCCATATAGACAGCACATAGTGATTTTAACTATGAGATTACTACATTAGAAATCAAATGTTCACAAAGCTCTTCACCACTTGGTTCCTGCCCCACCGAGAACAGTACGAATACCCTTCTCCGCTGCCTCCCAAGCTTCTCTTAACCGTGAAGTGAATGCGATGGCAAATCCAGCCATCAGCCAGCCGCAGGTTGCTGTCGTTCCATGGAGATGAGCTGGGTTGTGCGACATGAGAGTACCTTCGGCCGGAACTACTATCACGCGCAGGTCAGTATCAACAAACCTGCCGCCCCCGTTGGTCGGTGCGGGGTCGCAGTTTACAGGGGTGCGTTTCCCTATGCGCCGTTCGGCAGAGACAGGGGGCTGGTGGGTAACGTTGTAGCTGAGGGTCCAGGATCCGGATGTGTATGACCTGTCAACATGCAGGGGACTACTATAGATTAGCCGTAGAAGAGCCAACAGCTAATGCAAACTTACGCAGCATACTCCCTAGTAGTGTAACACTCTGGGGGTGCGCGGCTTTCCAAAGGAAAGGCGATCCGTTCATCGCCAAGCCTAATGCTAAAGCCACTATCTACACACCGGGATGAATGTCCAGAAAGAAACGGGTGATAGCTGGTGACTTACCTGCAGGCCCAACGTTCCGCGTAGAGATGCGCGGCATTCGCGCAGCGTTCAAGCTCTGGTCAATTGCAGAAATGATGTCGGAGGGCAGGTATACTCTTGCGAAGTGCCATGTAAGACTTGCCGCTGCAATGACTTCATCGTCCTGGTCTACCAGGTCAGCCTCATCGAGATTTTTGGTAAAGCTCTTGGCATGGCCAAGAATACGGGCGTGACGGGGGCCAAGGTTCAGCCCTGTCTGAACCATCTCACCATAGTGCCGGGGCTACGAAGCCATGCAAGTTTAGTTGACACCGGCGTGTGCGGTAGTATGAGACATACACGGATATTGCGCCGGTTGCTGACAGCAGCAAGATTGACAGCATCGAGCCAGCCACGAAAGCGTGGCCAAACTGCTTCACTCTGGTTACCGGCGGGCTTGCCAACATTGCGAGCAACGACCAGCTGGATACCCTCGTTTCCTGTGCCAAAGTTCAAAAATGCAACGGGTGGCAGCTAATTTGGTACGCACCGTCATAATCCTTCCCATAAAAAATCACACTCTCGTCAGGCTGTACAACGTAGAACTCTGTGTCATCGCCAACTGCGATAGAATTGCCACGCCCGGTCTCACTTTCGGTAAGTTCGACTCCTGGTTTGTAACCGTTGGGACGGCTAAGATCACGGTAGACGATCTTATAGGGAATGTTGGTCTTGCCGGCCCTGATATCCTCAAACGACACTGGCTGGTGATTCATACCAAGCACATGCTTCTGTACATGACCGGTCAGTCACTGCAGCCCCGCAAAAGGCTATCAGTACTGACTAGAACACGGATGTTGCGCGGGCGAGTAGTGCCGGGGGGCCACTTGGACTCTTTAATTGCCAAAGCCAGACGATTAAGGGCCTCCTCTAATCCTTCGACAGAAGCCACCGCTGAACGTGCAGCACGGATGAAGCCGTCCAGCTGGGACACGTGTATCAGAAGCATATTGATAACATGCATCCAAGGGAGTACGCACCTGTGACCCGGCTCCCCGATTATAGGGCTTGCTGCTCTCCAGAAACATCTCAACATCGTGACAATCTACCCCACGGTCCTTGATGATCGCGGGAAGTGTGTGAAGCTGGTGTTGGACTTGAGGCTGGGAGAGATCTACGTAGCCACTCATGAGAAAAAACTCGGGCATGGCGTGCGAATGGAAGCTCACATGCCACAAACAGCTTCTGCTGAGTGGACCTGCGGGCCCGGGAAGAGCGGCCCATCTTCGGTGGGCAAGAAGTCGACACTGACGGGAAAGAAGTTGGCACTTGTGCCTAAAGCTTCCTGATCCACGGTGTCACAAGACAGAGTTTACTTCACGTCGAATCCGGCCATGGCAGGTGAATAAGACGCTGGAAGTAGCGCCGTTAATTGGGATCAGACGCTGAAGCACACGCCATCCGCGTACTTCGGTTCTCGACGTCTCATGTCCCAGACTACGCCACTCACCTCGCTCACCACCAACATCTCTTAATTTACGTGTGATTACCCTCGAATGAAACTGGCAGGTAACCCTATATATTACAAGGGAGGGATTGTTTAGTGAGCATTTTAGGTGCGTGCTTTAACTCTGCAGAGCTCGCATACGACTTACAACAGGCAACAGGCATTCTAAGCCTCTGAACGGCTCGAGGGCCAAGTTCTCATAGGGGAAGACTCTGTACTCGGGGAGTCCAGTCTCGGGGTTGGCGTCAATGACTCGATGACTCGGAGGGCGACTCCGGCGGAGAGATTGTCCTCGTTGGGGCGGAACCGTCCAGCGCGAAATCAACGCGTGCAGGCGTCGACCACACTCCCACACCAGAGCAACTAACAACACAACGCTCTCCCATCCTTGTCCCCGTCCAACACCCCTTACCTCCGCGGTCGCCATCTCTCAAAGATGGATTACGACGGGTACGACACCTTCCTCCACCACATCTTCAAGCAAACCCAGGGCGACGCCTGACGAAGGGGAGCGAGGCGGGCGGGCTACGGGAGGGAGAGGAGGATTGGGTACGAACGGACGGTTAGATACGTACGTATATTCATCGCATAACGTTATCATACGCCCGCCTGCACACTCACACCGTCGCCGCTACAGCTACCTCCTCCCCACTACCCAGCCGGCCCGGTACAAAAAGGCGAACTGCGAGCGCAGGCATAAGTCTCTCGCTAAACCACTGTAGAATCATATTGTAATCACATTGAACACCCATTATAGCCAGGTTGACCCGCACTAGCACGAGATTTTCTGAAATCATAAGGACCAGCCACGAGAAGTTGAATTTTTTAATCGGTCCCAGTCGAGGCATCGCTTGGGAATGGAGGTCGCATATCCGCTGGTTCGTTTGGTCTAGTTCGCATGACGCACGGTCGATTGGTCGTCCCGCAAGGGGGTGTTTTGTGCTGGAAGGGAGGAGGAGAGGATAGGGCGTAGGGCGTAGGGCGACGGGGAAGGTGCCCAGCTTCGTTAGGATCACAGATAACGATTTATGGTCACTGACTTGTTTTATATAGTTTGCACGTCAATTGCAGACGATCAGTTGTTGCGCGATGACCGATTTTGTGGAGGAGGGGAGGAGGAGGAGGAGGAGGAGGTAGAGCATAGAGGGACGAGCACGGTGTTTGGCTACGAACGGACGATCAAAAACGTACGTATCAACCCCGTATATAGCTACCTCGTACACTCGGATACACGCCAACATGGTCTGCACCGCAGGCACCACCGCACCCTGCCACCCAGTCAGCCCGGTGCAACCCTCGAACTACGAGCGCACGCGTAAGTCTCTCGCTAAATTAACATGAAAACATATTGTGCTCACCTTCAGCACCCATTATAACCGGGTTAAACCGCGCCGGGACCAGGTGAGTCTAAATTCACATGGACCAACGGCGGGATAAGTAGGTTAATTTTTTAAATTTGTCCTAGCCAAGGTGCGTCGACTAGGAATGGACGTTGCATGCTCACTGACTCGTTTGGTGTAGTTCGCACGTCAAACGGCCGCCTGGTCGTCCCGCGATGGGAAGTTTTGTGTTGGAGGGCAAGGAGGAGGGGTAGGGTGCAGGGCAACGGCCACGCAGCCCAGCCACAAAGGGACGGGTTCAAAGGTACGCATTCATCTCGCATAACATTATTATACATACATCTAACTGCTTGTGGCGTCTTCCCGTAAAGAACTCTATCCCCTCCCGAGCTAGACAAAAGGCGAACTGCGAGAGAACGCGTAAGCCTCTCGCCAAACGAACTCTAAGGCATATGTTACTGACCTTGAACACTGAATGTAGCCCCGTCAAACCATGCGAGAACGAGGTTTCCCAAAATCCCGGTGGATCCAGCCGCGAGAAGTCGATTTTTTGAATTCGTCCCCGTCGAGGTGCGTCGCCTAAGAATGGACGTCGCATGGTCGCTGACTTGTTTGGTCTAGTCATTACGTCAAGCGACCGGTTCGTCGTCCCGCGATGTGCAATCTAGTGTTTGAGGGGAGGAGGAGGAGGAGGAGGAGGAGGAGGAGGATAGGGTAAGGACGCAGGGCGACGGCATGGCCGTCCACCTACGAATAGAAGGTTAAAAACGTACGTATATGTATCGCATAACGGTGTTGCACGCTCGGATACACGCTAACTTCGTGTCTGCCGTAGTGTCTGCCGTTGTCACCTTGACCCCACTCCCGAGCCAGCCCAACACAGAAAGTTGAACTACGAGCGAACGCGTAAGTCTCTATCCAAAATTGATTTAAAATTGATTTAGCATCGCATTGTAATTATCTTGAGTACCCATTACAGCCATGTTAAATCGCGCCGAGACGAGCTTTGCCGAAATCCAAAGGACAAGCCACGGGAACTCGGTTTTTTAAATTCGTCCGAGTCCAAGTGCGTCGCTCGCGTATGAACGTCGCATACTCGCGAATTTGTTTGGTATAGTTCGCACGGCCAACGGCCGTTTCCTCATCGCGTGATGCCCGATTCTGTGGAGGAGGAGAGGAGGAGGGGGTAGTGCACAAGGGGATGGGCACGGTGCTCAGCCAGACTGGAAACGTACGCACCAACCTCATGCAACGTTATTATACATCCGTCTGAGCGTTCTCGCCGTTGCTGCCGTAGACACCTCAACCCCCCTCCCGACACGGCACAACACAAAAATTCAAACTGCGAGCGCACGCGTAAGCTTCATGTCGAACACATTGAGAATCATATTATACTCGCCTTGAACACCTATTTCGGCTAGGTTAAATTGCGCCAGGACGAGTTTTTCGAAAATCCTTATGGACCACCGGCGAACAAGGCGATTTTTGTTATTCGTTCTTGCAGTCGTGCGTGGCTTGTAAATGAACCATCAACTCTTGCTGATTATTTTAGTGTAGTTTCTCACGGCAAACGGGCAGTTCCTCGGCCCGCGATGACTGATTTTCTGTCCGAGGGAGGAGGAGGGGGTCACGGTGAAGCGCAGGGCGACGGGCGAAGGTCAGTAGCAAAGTATGAAGTATGTTTTGGAAGATACTGAGCACGGGTTGAGGTCTGCTTTGGGTAGAAAACCCACTGCAGGCCACGCCCTCCGCTTCTCTCGCGCCGTGCTCGTGTATACACCCCAGGTGACACCCTCGTGAGTGCCACGAAGCAGAACTATAGCGCCCGAACTGCAGTCTTGTGAGTCCGGGCGCTCACGCGCTCACGATCGAAGATCAACGATCACTCTACGCACTTACGCACGCACTCACCGGACGGTTCTGGTCGGGCAGAGGAAGCTGTTAAGAGTACAGCTGTCGAGAGTACTGTCCCAGGTGAGTGGACTCTATTTTATGTGGTTTTACGCGCTGAATATATTGCTTTACAATCATATACTTAGTTGACACTGAATTACCGCCACTCGTACCAGCGACCCACGATATCGCCAAGGAAGCTGAGGAATCACAATTTACGACTACGGCCATCAACGACGATGGTAAGGAGAAAGTAAAGAAGCAGGAGCAGGAGAAAGCGAAAGCAAAAGAGAGTAAGGAGGAAGGCGAGACGAAGAAACCACCACCATCCCGAAAGAGATCTGCATCTGTTGCGCCAGAAGGACCTGGAGGCATGCGCATGACATTGTTTGCGTCGCTGAGGCAGCAGGAGACGAAGAAGCAGATGGATCTGAAGGGTGCTGGGAAGGGTAAGGAGAGGGGAGGAGAAGACGAAGGCTTCTACGAGTGGAGGGATTAATGGAGGTGTTAATGGTGCGTCGTATTCTATAAGTTACATCTACTCTAGCTTTACGGTTGATCCGATTTCTTCGAAGGTCATCTAACGAGTTCATCGACAGCTGTCGTCAAGACACCCATCGTCCGTGGTCGGTCGTCTACCATCTCGCAAACACATACTCGCTTCACTTCTTCGTCGAAACCGCGTTTCCCGGCGTCGACGGCTATTTCTCAACCGTCTATCGCGCACTCCGTTTCCCCTCCACAATCACACTCTACACCAAACCGGCCACTAAATAGCACGAGCAGTGTACCTTCAGGGAGTGGAGGAGGAGGGGCACTGTCGACGCTATCTCTGGCACTTGAGAAGCTCAACATGCCACCCCCGAGCCGGCCGAGTACGGGTTCAGGTTTCACTGAGAAGGGCAAGGGAACTGCGAGGGAAAGTGATAGTGATGACGGCTCGGAGAGGATGGACGTTGACGTCGATGGGAGGGGTGCGAAGAGGAAGAGGACGAAGGATGATTCCTCGATTGGGACTGGGACGAGGACTGGAAAGGTGAAGCAGCGAGTACAGGCTAGCAATGGGAGTGAGCCTTCGTATAGGCGTGCGACTACCGTTGGGCCTACAAGTATAGGACAGGGAGGTGGGGAGAAGAGACAGTCGACGTTGATGTTGCCGCCTCCTACCCGGAGAGCTATACCTGGCGCGTCTTCTTCCAACTCAACCTCAAATCTGGCACTGTCCAACTCCCTTTCGAACCCTAAAGCGAACTCGACGAACACAACAGTCAACGGCGAGACGAAGAAACCGATAACGGCTCAAAAGGGAATCGCCGCTGGGAAGGGAGTTCAAGGGACGAGGCGGGGCGGTATTCGGGAGCAAGATTGGAGCACGCGGGATATTCGGCGTCGCAGCTTTACCGTCCTCCATGCAATCATCTCGAGCAGGGAGTAGTTCGTCGAGCATGAACGGGATGGGAAGAGGAGGGAGAGTTGTGCAGAGGGCGAGTAAGGTGTCGAGTTTGCCTGTTGTTGAGGGGAGTCCTGTTAAGGGCGCTGGAGGGGACGAGCAGGATGTGGAAGGGGATGTCAGGATGAGCGGTGCAGACGACGATGAAGAGTCAGTCGGAACAGTTGGATAAAGGGGTGATGAGGCTAACCTGTTCGCACCTGGACCATCAACGTCGAGACCTGCTACCCCAACGACTCAAGACACTACAATGGACGGCGTCATACCTCTGCGGGACTCTACCGACGACAACATTACCACTCCCACCGGCGAGAAGGATGTGAAGGAGAAGGAGGCGAAATTGTCCGGTGGTGGGGGATGGAGAAGCCACGTGAGACGCGCCTCGCAGGCGTACCAGCTGCTCTCGCAGTCGATCTTGTCGTTACTGTAGACGCCTCCGGGGAAGAAGGCACCTAGGATGGAGGGGAAGGGAAAAGGCAAGGAACGCGCGACGATAGTGGATGGCGATTCGCCCTCTTCTTCTCAGTCGCAGAGTCGAAGTAAGGAGATGGGTGGGCTTGGGATTGGGGCGAGGGTGTCTGCGAGGAGGGCTGCTAGTAGTAGTAGTGGTGGTGGTGGTGGTAGTGGGGTGATGTCTCCTCCGAGCACGCAGAAGAAGGGTGAGAAGGAGAAGGATAGGGAGAGGGGGAGTACGCCGAGTGGGAGCGGGAGTGGGATTGCGAAACCGAGGACGTTGAAGATATTGAGGCATTGTAATGTGTTTGTGGATGTGAGGACGGACGATGGGGACGATGCGGGGTCGTTGTTTGTGGAGATGTTGACTGGGTTGGGTACACGGGTGAGTGTTGTGTTTGTTTGACGTTTGTACGTTTGTCGCGTGACTGGGCTGAACTGGCGACGATGGGGTTGTAGGTGCTTGGAGGTGTTGGGCAGTCGTGTACGCATATCGTGTATGCAGACGTCCCTACGCTCCCGACCGGTACTGCAAGAACGATTCCAGGCGTTCCTCACATTCATCACGACCGTCGCGTCCCCTGGGTTCTGCGCGAAAGTGCATACACTGTGTTTACTTGGAAACAAAGAGACACATGAACGACAAACACCAGAGTCGTTCATCAGTGCACACATGCTCGCTGCGATACTGGGCCATCTGCCGAGAGTGCGAATCCTTGAACTCATTCGCGTGAGCTTTACGCCTCTTGCCGCCGAACACCACTCCTCGCCCATCTCTCTGCCGTTGGGCAAGATCAAACTCGGTGTCCTATCCCTAGGCCGTATCAGCTTGGAAGAGCACACCCCCGACGGGCTCTTCTCCGTCCTCGGACTCTTCTCCACACTAGGCATGCTCCGCGTATCCTACCTCGAAACCCCACGCACACTTCCCTCCCCCTCCGAACTCCAACGCTTCCTCGAACGTCTACAAGTGAAACGGTTCTCGTTGAAGGGTCCTTGACCTCGACCCTCCATTCGAGGACCACCTCTCCCGCGCTCCCGCCACCCATCCCGCCGACACAACCTCACCGACTCCTCCTCGGACGTCAGTCCAGAACTCTCCCGCTCGCCCTCCCTCCCACCAGCCCTCATCCGACTATCAACCCCCGAAGTACAGCGCACGCAGTCGTACCTGCCACCCTTCCCATTAGTCAGCACGACGTCGAGCCTTACGTCCCGATGGACGTCTTCCCTGCTTGCTGTCTCGTCTACAGCCTCCTCCTCCCCCGCCAGCGGAAACTTCCGACAATGACACGTCGGTCTCAGTACCACCGGAGAGAAGGCGAAGGGTGAGGCAGTACAAGCAGATCAGGAAGAAGAGACGAAGGAGCACCCCGACCAACTTCCAAGTGAAGGAACATAAGACAACAGGCGAAGGCGGCAGTCGTACGTACCTCCCCTCCATCCCTTCCTCTTCCCTCTAACACGCTCTTGCTCGACGCTCTACATTGCACGGCTGACACCGTGCACAGAATGGAAACACCTGATGAACCTGCTCATACAGCTTCATGAAGTTTGTAACCAGTACGCCTCTCTTCTTTCTTTCTCTTCTCTCTCTTCATTCACGCTCTTCTATCCCGCCCACTTCCCACCTTCCACGTCTCCCGCCTTTATCTCACGCCCTCTCTGCTCGTTCCCCGCTCCTCTCACCTCCCACTCTCTCCTTATTCCCCCTCTCCATCTCCTTCCTACCCAGTACCCTCTTGCTCCCTTTAATGCTGAGTTGCTAACGCGACCATCTCTTCGCAGCCCATACCTCCTCCCAGACGTCGAACCCTCCCCCTACACACTCGGCGAACGCCTCGTCCCCTCGTTCTCCAAGATGATCGCTTTCCTACGACTCCTCCGCGTGCGTACACACACCTCGCACTCTGCTCCGCGTAAATCAGCACTACAACTAACAATGATGAATAGCGACGTGCGCTGCGCAGGCCTCGCAAACCTCCCCATAAACTCCCGCACCATCCCCGTCATCCGCAAAGTCGTATACACCTCCGTCCTCAAGCCCCACTGCACCACCTCCTCTCCGAGTCTTCACCATCGAACGGGGCGAACTCGTCGTGCGAAACGGGCTGGGCCATTGGGAGGGCGTGAAGGGTGCTGCGAGTAAGCTTGCGAGTACGTGGTTGGACGTTGTTAGGGCGGGCTGTACCACTTCGGGGGCGGCCTCTATTGCTGCGAGAGAGGGGGTGGGGATAATGATAAGGAGAATGGGGGAAAGGGGAAGGAGGGGAAGGAGGGGAAGGAGGGAGGGGAAGGAGGGTGTAGATGTGGAGGGAGACATCATGGCGTTCCTGGAATTGCTCGACCTGGTGGAGAACTCAACGGCCGAAGACGCGCTAACATGCATCTTCAAATACCGTGTTGACATCCTCGACGCTTTTTGCTGCAACAGGACAGCACCAAACGAAGTCGCGTCGACGACGACGACGCCCACGTCCGGCATCGACACCTTGCTCACCGGACGGCGATCCATCGCGGAACGACGAAATCGGCCGTCGTACAAGCTTGCAAACGCATGATTCTGGTTGGATCTAGCTAGGACGGCGCGTGGGTGGCTAGTAAACGAGAACGTGAGTAATCTGCGGCTCTCATCGGGTGGTGTAGTTACTCACTCGAGTGGTGGTGCACTATAGCACGATCTCGCTCACCGGCGTTGAGACGTTGCGGAACGACCTGGCACGCCAACGTCGAGGCTTCAGTGCCGCATCGCAAGATCTTGGAGGTGCGCCGTGGTGGATGGACTTGGTGTTTCGCTGCATCAGGTACATCAGTCAGTTTCTCTGGGCTGTTAATGATCAACCACTTACTTGTTCGTGGTCAGATGTGCTTTCATGAGGCGGGGCGCGACCGCCACGTCGCTGTGATCGATTCGAAGATTGGACGACACCGTGAAGACGTCGGCCGTCCGACTCAACTGCTCTGCTTGCCGGACGGCGATCTATAGCACAACGACGAACGAGATCAGCTATGGATCTGATCCAAGCACCACGGATGAAGACTCTTACCCCGTCAAGAACATGCTTAGGTGTTAATAAAAGATATGGAGGCCGGAGACTGAGGCATGCTTCAAGGTGAGTTGATATATTCTTGCGACTCCGAGGTTGTAAAGTAACTAACTTACTTGGTTACCGTGCTGCAGTTAAAAACCCTCATCTCGAATAGCCCCACTGACTCGCTTCCCGACGCACTACAGCTACCTTACCTAGTATAACACGCTCTCGCTCGCCGGACGTCGACCTATTGCGGAGCGACGTGCGGAGCGCTTTGGGAGCAGTGTAGGCTCTGTGGTGTCTGCCTTCAACGTTCAATACGGTAAGTACACATTGGTTATAAACTTTCTATCGAGCTTACTATTGCGATTAATTTATAGAACCCCGCTCGCGCCGTGAATGCACTCCAAATCCGTCGATTCGTGTCTTTGACGTCCTTGCCACAGTCCAACCCCGCTCGTGGAACGGCCTGGTGTCCATTCGAAGTGACGCGGGACGGCAATCCGTTGTGGAGTGAACTGGTGAGGCCCTTCAAGACCATCCGCAACGATCTTGATGTTAGCAGAACTGCTGGGAGCTCGGGGCTGACAACGGAGGGCCAGGGCTTGGTGAGTATCACATGCTGCATCTATATCACTCACATAGTTAACTTATTGTGGACGGTCTTGTTGCAAGATGTTTGGCGAATGCTGGTGCACGCTCTCTCGCCGTCGCAGCGATACCATGGTACCCAACATGGTCTGCCTCAACCACAACCTGGCCACCTGGCCACCGTCCAGGATCCGTGTTAGCCGTTTACAGTATGCGATATGCAGGCTGGAACTCGCCGACGTCTGTCAAGACCGAGCGGGACGTGGTCGATGGCGGGTTCGGGTCGATCACGCGACGGAGTCGGGAGCAGGTACAGGATGAGACGATGAGACGTGGGCGGGCTAGGATGCGCGATCCTGATGTTAGGAGTAGCTCGGCGAGGAGAGGGCAGAGGTTGCCCCGCGCGACTTACGAACACCGACACCATGAACGAGAATGTGAACGCGGAAGGGCGAGGATGTCGGCTGCTCAGCGTGCGCGCATTGATAGTGTCGAGAAGGTCGCCCGAGTGGGTGTGGAGCTCGCCTGTCATTGCAGGTGCACCTGCACCGTTGAAACCGTCGTCGTACACCCGCCACCACCACCACCAAAATCAGAGGAGGAACTCAAGTCCGAAGGCGAGGAGGGTGAAGTACGAGTTTGTGGAGGCGTTGACGAGAGGGTTGAAGGGGTGTGCTGTGGAGAGTGACAGCAATTCCGAGGAGTCTTCTGAGGGTGGTCCCTGAGAAGAGGCTGGAGGCGACGCCGAAGCAGTACTTGAAGTGGCTCACTGATCCGACCAATCCCGACTTCCCCAAACATCATGATCTGCAGAAGGAGCACAAGGAGGTCATCGTGAGGGCTGAGCCTTCTCACACCTGAGAGTGGACAGTGAGATGGGTCTTTGGAGTATGGATAGTTAAAGAATTGCACCAGCCTTTGAATATTAGCTTATAAAGAATTTATTGAGCCGTTCGCTTTGTCTTGCGATCCACCATACATCTTGCGAGAGTAACATGTTCTCTTCGTCGCACGGGCGCCTAATTTGAACGTAGACCGCGAATGTCACAAGTTCCTCATACCACGATCGCGTGCTTAAATAGGGATTAGAATATGCACCTAGTATTAGATAGCTTATACTAAGCACTTTACATCACGACACGAGGTGCCCTACAAGCCTCAGGAGATGTAGGACCATCTCCCTGGCACTGGCCAAAACAGCAAACATCGACTTTTTGAAAATGTGACCGCGTGGTCTGAAAACTACTGGACGTAGAGGTGTCTATAAATGTAAAAGATAAAGGCCTAATTCTACCAATTCTACCAGGCCACATGCTGGAATCTGACAATCAGATAGAAATACCACTACAGCCCATCAAGTCCTCTTCCCTTGTCCAGAACCTGCGGCATCCAAACTGTCCAATCAATATTCTTCCCTCCAGCAAAACGAACAGCGTTGCAGAACTCAACATAGGCAGATGAGTTGTTTGTCTTAAGCTGCCTGCCAATACCCAATGCCTTCTCACGTATCTCATTGTGCCACTTTATTCCCTCAGCTGCATGGGGAGGGAAAGGCTGAAAGTGTCCAGACCTCCACTCCTGAATGGCTACAATAACCTGAGGTAGATATTAGTAAAACAATGAGAAGGCAAGAAGGCAAGATCGCTGACTTACCAATGAAAGTGCCTGCCCAAAGTCTTCCTCAGGATATCCAAAAACTGGTACATGGCTGAAAGTAACTGGTGCAGAACTGCCAAATAGGACGATATGCATAACAGCTCTCAGCACATCATCACCTAGAGTGACTAAGGACTACATAACATTTATTAATAAAAGTCATATAGTTGAGGACTAGACTTACCTCCATGGTCAGATTATCTTGATGACCGTCTGGTCCAAAAATGTAAGGCTTCGTAGTCAACAGAGTATCGACCAGTTTGATGTTGATCCGTTTATCAGAACTCCCCAGATTGTAGTGAGAACATACGCTGGCTCTTGCACACCACATGGCCATGTCAAGGTGCTCAGAGGTCGCGAATAGCTTGCTCGACTTCAGTAGATAATGCCACTCTTCGGGAACAGTGCCAAGACCTAGTGTCTTTTGGTGAATCCTCGATACACCTTGGAAAGACATTGCCCGAGTGACAGACATGCAAAGGGCAGCAGCGGCATTATCACTGAGGTATCCATAGTGTGACTGAGAAGTCTGTGGTGTGTGCTGTCCAGATGCATCCACCAAGTTCTCCGCCTGCTTCACCTTATCCATATCCTCCATGAGGCTCGGTGCAAAGACTCGCATCACAGCCTTGTTGAGTGATCGCATAGAGGCACAGGTAATGCGGAAGGGGAATAACTCCACTTGGCTCGGGTTCTTCGTGTTCGGAGTCTGATATGTATGGCGTTGGATTAGATTGTTGATCGCCTCCGTGTTCAATGCATAGTCTGGATGCAGATACTCCTCACTATCGTCCTCAGCATCCATAGGCCCACGCTGGCGTCGCTGGATCTGCCACTTTGCGCTGAGAGGTGTCATCCTAACAAACATAGATTTCAGCCGCAGGACAGGAGGTTTCTCCTCGAGCTGCTTCTCCAGCATAGCGTCTGCAACAGGCCTCAGAACTGCGAAGTGGAAGAGAAAGACCTTGGCGGCAACTTCCGGAATTGACCACAAAGCCTCCTGTACTTCACGGCCATGTTGTTTCGCCTTAGGGTTTCCGAATACTGGGAGACCTTCCAGCAAGAAGAGGTTCCGGGCCCTTGTCCTATGCGTATCAATGAGGAAGTGTTGGAATTGGAAGGCTCTGGGACCAATCCCAGTGGCAAGAGCGATGATAGAGATCAGGCACCCTTGAACATGATGTATAAGTTTAAGCCTTGATTCCTGCCTTTCGTAACGTGTCTTCCAAATCGGATCCAGGATATCCTTCATGTATGCAACGTTACGCGCCTGTTTGAAGATGGAGTTCGCATCTGTGTACGTGTCGGAGAGCTGTGAAGGATCGAAGATGGAATACTGGTGTACGTCCTGGGGCTGCAGGAACTTCAGGGCGGCTTCTTCTGCACTGGCAGTCAGGGAGACCACCAATGCCTGATATACCTGCAGGGAAACGGTGTAGCGGATGGTGCTTTGATGGTCTATTACAGTCATACTTTGTCCATCGCCACTGATGGAGAAGTCAACCATTCTCCGCTCCTTGAAGGCAGCTGGACGTGCTGCAGCCCACTTGTAGCTGAGATGAGAGCGCTGATAAGTGATGGCTGTCATAGGCTCCTCTTCCTCTTCCTCTTCATCTGTATCGGCTACGTGTCCCTTCCTGCTCTTGCCTTTCTTCTCTGCACCTGTGACATTCTTCGGCATGAATTGGACATATTTGATGTTTGCCCGCAAAATACTGAAATCAAAGTGAGTGTCATGTATAGTCCCCTGAAGGTAGGACTCACCCAACGGGGTTTCCTGAAGAAGGTTTTGGTTTCGATTTCGATGCTCCACCAGCTTTTGCAATAAACTCTGCTATACTTCCGATACCAGACGAAGAATCTAAGATAGAGAAGATGTGTTTTGTCAGCGGCACAAGAAACAAACAAAGCGCAAACTGTAAGAGTACATACTGTTTCCTGATGCCTCACTCTCCTCCTGTTGTACTGTCAGTTGCTCAATCTCTGGTTTCTCTCGGACTTCCTCCTCCTCTTCCTCCTCCTCTTCCTGGTCGCTGACTGATGAAGCAAGTTATCATCAGAACAATGTGTCTGTGGTGCAGCATACTTTGCAGAGGACTTACTGCTCTTTTTGGACTCATATGGAATGTATTTGTCCATGCCAGATGATTTGAGCCGTACATGCTGCACCAGAATTGCAAACAGACCATGCTGAAGAGCAGAGCACCGAATTGTGAAGGCATTGGCACATTGGAAGCCAAACCAGTTATCTTCAGGTACTATCCTGAGCGCACCAAAGCAGAGGACCTGTTCCGTGATACAAGCAATCTGCGAGTCCTGCTCAGTGATTTCATCTGTGAGGATGGCGTAGAGATATTGGTGGATGAGATTCTCCCACCCATTTGGTGGAACATAGGACGTAACTCCCTCATCATCCAGAGTAAGCGTCCCAGCTTCAGCGGCCTGAATGATGGCATAAAGACAGGTCAAAACATTGATTCCTGCCTTGATTGGAATCTTGTCAAGCCGCTTCGCCAATTGAGGGTCGGTCGGATCATGCTTGGCTGACATGAGTCGGAAAGGAAAGAGAATGAAGCTTGCCAAAGCTTCGGCGTATTGCTTCCGAGTAACAGCCGTAACCATATTGTAATGGGCCTTTGAGCTACATAATTGTTAGTAAATACTGGCGTAACATCTCGTGTCACTCACCCAGTCGTGATACTGTCTCGGAAAACTTCGTGTTGGCCCTGGGTATATTCGTTGGCACCCCATAAGTATACGTTGCAGAACCTGACGCAAGCTAGGAGGAACCATTCCCGCTTCCGCTGAACTTCACCCTCAAGGGTGTTGGCGGCTTTGGCTGAAGGCAACCGCGCCAGATCTACAAGATCCTCCACTGTCGGCCTATAGGTCCGCTTAGACGTAGCTCGAGAGGAAGAAGGAGTTCCTTTCCCCACTAGGTCTTCCACATACCCAACCATCCCACACTCCTTTGCCCAATTGGCACTATAGCCAACATGAGGAAGATGAGACGGTGTGGAAGGCCCAACAAGTTCAGAGCTGGAATGCTGGATGATGCGGCCGGTAGGCGGTTTCCATCCCACTGCATAGGGCCATCTTTGATCCTTGTCCTTAGCATGTACGTTGAATGACAGGGTTTTCTTGTAAGGATATGCGACCCATTGGGTATCCTCAGGGAAACCACCGGTGGGCACATGAGAAGGGTCGCACCGCAACATGTGACAGGCATAGGTTTCAATGGTAATCCACCGGCAGCACTTCGGGCACTTTGAGCACCGTTGGATGTCCAACGCTGGGATGGGGGCAGTGAGGGGGAGTGACGGAGACGGAAGTTCCGCGCTGGCAATCACCCCATGGGAGCTCAAGATGTGGTCGATACACAGTTTCCTGTTCTTCTTCCCAAGAAGGCCTCGCGCAAGGCACGAGTAGCGATGGACACGGGTTATGTGAGATTCGAGTGCGCTAGAAAGGACAATGCTTTGACAGGATTCGCAAGTGAAGGTTCGGAGGCTATCCTGGTGTACGAAGTGTAGCTTCAGTTGCTTGAGGTTTTTGCACTCCGTAAACACTTCGCCGTCACCTTCCTTATGACAGTCTACAGTACAGAAGTCAAAGACTGTCTTTTGTTGCACTGGCGAAGGCTTATGTACAGTGGCGACGCGGGTCTGCCTGGGAAATCGGCCATCACGCCGTTCTTTGGGGCCACCATCTCTGTCGCCCTAATATGGGTCTCAGTTACGGTGCCAGCCTGACAGATACAAAGGCAACACTTACTGACTCATCCCCACTATCCTGATTGTCACTATCCCCCTCATCTCCAGACTCATCCCCACTATCCTGGTAAGCACCATCCACTTCATCTTCATCAGCCTCGTCGTTATCCTCCTGGGCATTATTCAAGTCCACATCAACTACGTCCGCATCGGCATCACGTCGGCCGGTCTCGTCTATATCGGCGCTGTGCGAATTGGTACCATGTCCGTCCTCCCTATCCCCGCTGGTACTGTTTGTCCTCGTGACTGAGTTCGTCAGCTCACAAGGAACCCTGAACAGAAGAGACATATATTTACCTGTTTGCGTAGGCATCTTAGTTGCCCTCTTGGACTTATTCCTAGTGAGAGGTGGATTTTTTTTCCTTTTAACAGAGCCGTACGTAGTGACTGTAGTTTCCACGTCTGAGGATGGTTTCTCTGATTGTTTGCCAAGAGGCGTTGTCAGACATCATCATCAAAGTGACTGAAAGGAAATTAAATCCCACCTTGTCCATCGCCAGCCTTGTCCACATTGTGCGCCTCTCTCATATGCTTGTAGGTGGACCTTGCGGCCCAATATTCTTTCTTGCAGCATAAACAGGGATATTTCCCGGTGGCAGGATTTATGGGGATGGCAGTGTTTTCTTTACCTATGAGATGGAGAGAAATAAGTAAGTTTATGAGACCAATTATCTAAGACGGGTTAGTCACCAGTAGGATGGTTGCGCAGATGGCCTTCCCATTTAAGGTATTCCGAAGTTACCCATGGACTCGCTTTCGCGGCGCAACTAGGATGTATACAACGCCACGAAGGTTTTCCGTCGCTCGTAACGCCTTTCTCAAGCCACTCTCCGGCTCTGTCCTCGTGCCTTTGGATTCGTTCAACAGTAACCTTGCTCTGCGACATGAGTCCTCAGGTGGTGCTGCTATTATAACAAATTTATGTCTGATTGAATGCAGTTGAGCTTAGAACTCACCCACCTAGCGTCGGGTTACGCACAAACACAGATACAGGACGAGGGCTCGACGACAGCGACGGCAGACGTGGCAAAAGAATGGGCACGGAGGCTCCCACCGCGAGTACAGAAACAGTGAGTCACGGGAAATAGAAGTCAAGCAGCAGAAACTTCTGCTGTCGGATAAGCACAGGTCCAAGGCGACGGCAATAGCGATGCAATGGCGAGGATGAGCGCAGCGGCGGCGGCGGCGGGGGGAATGGTATTCGCTGCGGCGATTTGAGTCCAGCAGAAACTTCTGCTGTAATAAGGAAGAGAGGCCGAAGACGCAGACCGGAGAGGGAGCTCAGCAGAAACTTCTGCTGTGGCAGGAGGTGGTGGAACTGGTGAAGAGGGAGACGCCTCAACTGTGTGTGCCACGTGTAAATAAGCGCCTTGGTCAAGGTCAACATTCATTACCAAAAATGGACGGTAGTGATTCCGTTGTGATTGAACTTTGTTCGGCATCTGCGCCGAGGAGTTTCTCCTTCCATCTTCTTCGAGTGTTTGCCTTTGCAATCGACAGAAATGTACAGGAATACGGCCACAGGAATTCGGGACCAGGGATGGTCGTTTAAATTTGAAGTTTCCCGGGCGCTCGTTTCTCGGAGCGTTATGCGAACCACTCGGGTATTATGACAACCAGATGGTCAAGCTCTCGCTGTATTTACAAGTTGCTTGGATGTGATGTTCCTGCCTTACATGCTGTATATCATCACGTAGCTGTCTAATTACTTAACATGTCGATCGCAATAACTACGTA
>JAXQGN010000173.1:0-51864 GCA_037039805.1 Irpex sp. M6601 | reverse complement strand
AACAGCGATGATTGCCGTCCAAAGTCGCAGATTCCTTGCTCAAAAGCGCACAAAGCCTCTGGCAACCCGCAAGCGCTCAAGGCCTCATACGACCAATCGCTGGCCGCGAAAGGATCAAAATGAGCACTTAATTAGGCAGGTGGGTGGGGGTACCCCCCATTGAGGGACCCCGAAACTTTCGAGCTTGGTGTCTCAAAACTTTTTGCCGCCCCCCTCTTGCGTTGTATACGTCCCAGTGCCGCGTGTCAGCAGGTCAGTCCCCATTTGATGACTCGCAAAGGGTTCCATGCTTTCACTGGTAACCCTAAAACCTAATCGCGCCCTACTGCAATATGTATGATGGCACCCTCGATCACACCGAACTGATAGAGGGGTATGCATCAACACATTGTTATTTTCTTTGCTTCAATTAACCTACGTGAACCATTGACAGGGAGACCTAGCTAGCATGTAGTCCAGTGCAGTACTATAATATAGATATTATGGGAGATTGTGGAGGGGAACTTCGGATTCGAAGGAGAAGAAGAGAAGACAGTTCGTGATCGCCAAGACCAAAACGACGGATAGGAAGAGATAGAATGAATGGGATATAAATGAAAATTTAAGTTGTGAATTTCTGCGACAAAATATTTGATGGTCCATAGTAGCCAATGATATCACCATAACCAATACGAGACTAGCCAGCCGGGTTTGTGACAGAGATAGAGAAGAGGGTTGAGGGTATTAGAGCAGCTGCTTCCAGCCTTGCTCCTTGCACTTCTTGACGAGACGCTTGACCTCTTGTGAACGGGCGCGAGTAGTGACGAGAAGGGTGTCAGGCATGTCCACCACGATAAGGTCATCCACGCCGAGAAGGGATACGAGACGCCCTGAGCCTGGGACGACAATGCCACCAGCCACCTGCTCAGTGAGAACTGTTTATGTCGTTAGATCCATTCTGAGTTTTCGGTTCCGCTGATAGAAGAACGTACCAAGAGCATTGTCACCGAGTATACGAGGTTGATTAGCTTCAGCGGGGATCAAGTCCGCGAGAGAAGAGAAATCTCCGACATCATCCCAACCTACGTGGAGTTGATGATGAGAATAGAAATAATTTGCACAGGGAACGAAGTTACGTACCGAAGGTGGAAGGTACGACAGCCACTCGGCGGTCAAGAGCGGCGGGCTCAGCTACAGCGTTATCGATGGCAATCTTCTCGAGGCCAGGCCAGACCTCGTCCAATACCCTCTGTCTGAGACTCTCGTCATCCCAAGCGGCAGCAATCTTTTCGAGACCCTCATGCAATTCCGGCTTGTACTCCTTGAGGAGGTTCATGAGGAAAGTCGCCCTCGTAACGAACATACCAGCGTTCCAGCGGTAGTTACCGGTCTTGATGTAGGCAGCAGCAGTTCGCGCATCCGGCTTCTCCTTGAAACTCGACACGAGACGAGCATTGGGTGCGTTGGGCATGCCTAGCTTCTCTCCCAGACGGACGTAACCGAATCCGGTACTGGGATGAGAAGGCGCAATACCGATAGTGACAAGGTAGTCTTGCCTGGCGACTTCGACAGCTTCTGCGACAGCAGACAGGAACGCATCGTCACCGGAAATCATGTGGTCCGCGGCGAAACTTCCAATGATCGCGTTCTCGTCACGGCGGGCAAGCACGGCGGCGGCGAGACCGATAGCGGCCATAGAATCTTTCGCGCTTGGCTCGCATAAAAGGTTGTGGGCGAGCAGATCGGGAAGTTGCTCCGTGATGCTCTTTACGTGTGCTGGTCCAGCCACGATGGCAGTGCGGGTGGAGCTTGAGAGGGGGATGAGACGGTCCCAGGTGGCTTGAATGAGCGAGCGTCCCTTGAGAGTAAGGTCAAGCAAAAACTTAGGGTGAGCTTCGCGGGATAGAGGCCAAAGACGCGTGCCAGCACCGCCGGCGGGGATTACGACATAGAAGCCAGGGATTTCGCGGTTCTGGAAGGGGTAGGTGACAAGTCCGTTGTCGCCCAGCGGTGACGGTGACGGCACATGAATGCTAGGTGGCACTGCCAACGCGGGAATAGAACTCGGGGTGAGGAAAGGAGACTTTGCCCGTAGGTTGGGACTGCCCGGCGCAGGGGTGTTGAAGCCGGTAGGTAGTCTGGACCCATTGCCGTTGAGCTATGAGGCGACGGCGTCAGCAAAACTTGATCTTCACGAGCGGGATGTCTCGCCGTAAGTCGAGACATATAAGAGGCAAGCTGAATAGCATTGAGGGGTGTAGTAATTCATGCTCCCACATGTATAACGTCCATATGTGCATGTACACGTATAGGGTGTGGGCTTGGTGTTCGAGCTCACCTGAAGGCCTTCCTTGACCTGACGTTCCAAGCTTGCATTTGCCTGGCGAAGTTCATGCGTTTCCTGGCGCAGCTCAGAAATCTCTAGTTGCTGTTTGGCGATACATGGTAAGTGAATGACTCGTCGGGCGAAGAGCACGGCGTACAGATTTATGAAGAGTCTCCATGATTTGAGAGAACATTGCTTCGATGCCGAGGGCACTACCTTGGGTGCTTGTGGCCATGGGAGGCAAGACTGGCTGTATGGGGGTAATAAAAGGAGAGTGTGGGGGTATTTATACGAAAGGACGGTCGACGTGGTGGTTGCGGTCTGGTCAAACAGAGATCTGCCTAGCTTTCCTGTCGGCCTTTGCCGAAACACCTGCGCTAGTTCGCATGTGGGTGTAGGCGCCCATGTACACGTAGAGTTTCTTGGGCGCATGCATGTTTCGAATGATTTGTGGTTCTCACCATGTTCTAAATTCAAGTACACTGATACCCATGATTTTCCGCAAGTTCAAAGTGATTATTAACTGTGTGGTTCATCGACGGAGTTGCGCAGCCCGCCGATAAGTAAGTAGTGCCAGCCTCCGGGCGCTCCGTTGGAACGCCACAACGCTAGTGGAAAGCGTGTATTGACGCAAATCCTTCCCACTCTCGTACGAGGGGAACAGTAATCGTGCAATGGCACTAGAATCGGTACAAACTATGTATGAGCATTACAGATGTGAGGTGAGTCTAAGTACTTCTCTATGACTCAGAACCTACGGCCCAAACGCCGGACTCGGAACTTCGTCACCGTTCACTGGCATAGGATCTATACTTGCTACCCTCATAAGTACCTACACCCGATGAGCGTTACGGAGTGATGTCTACGTGTCCCTGAAATATGCTATACAGCTTGGCGACCGAAGGGATGTAATCCCCGAAGTACTATGGCAATGTATACAAATGATATGCAGCAAGCATTGCATGTGCATGAAATACAGGCATTTCTACTACAAAGACTACTAAAACGAGAAAGGTGAGCACAGCAATACGCAGCGAGACCAAGAGATACAGACGACGAGTGGCCCAGAGCTACATATATCCATTGCCGTAGAGCACCCGTAGAGATTCCCCATCTCTAAAACTCTATACTGCGCAGCAAAGTTCACCAAAGCACGAGACCCGCGGGATATCGCCGACTCCCAATGGAGAATAAAGGCGAGAAATAAGGTGGCGACTGAGCGGCGACCGTATCCACTGAATGTTGTGGGCTGTGCATATTGTCGTCGTTCTCTACCTCTTAATTAGAGGGCGTGTGGCATGAAGAATCTGCCCGCTATGATACGACATTTGTAGCGCCTGGCACTGTTTTCCCAGTCTTTAAACATCGTCGAAGTCGGATGAACAACTGCTGTTGGCATGACTTTCACGTCGAAGATAAGTATGACACTGCATGAGTGCTAGACGACGAGCTTGCAAATTCTAGGGTCGTTGAGGTGGAGCCGGATGCGATACTGTGAAACGGTGGAACACGTGTCAATGCCAGGCCATTGAGGACATCTCAGCGAGGTGTTAGAGCCTACCTATCACGTTTGGCGTCCAAGCTAATCATACCCGCCTCGGCAAGAACAGTCAAGGCAGTCGAGGACTTCTCCACAGTAGGTAGTTGTTTTTTTCCGGCTAAATGAGGACAGCCGGAGACCGCTCTAGCTTGGGTATCGTGTGGATGGATATGAGACCAACGGCGGTGTACAATTTTGCCTAAGCCTGCCAGGTGCATGACGCTAAATGAGATGAGTGAGCTGACAAGTAATTAAACGTTCACGAAAGAATAACGTACAGTCCGACGACGATACAATACTGTGTAACTGGACATCGCTTTGAGGACGTCATGTGTTTGAACACGAGGGAGCCCATCACCGTTCTAGAGTCAGAGAGTGAATGTGTTGTCTTACACAGTGTCCGAGAACACTCACAGCGAGGCAACTGAAGTGAATGAACGTCGTAAGCAGACTAATCAGTCGTGTGAGATATGAATACGTACATGAGACAAACTCCGTCAACTTAAGTAGGGGCAAAAGTGTCAGTAGAAAGCGCGTTCATAGGTTGATGCGTACGCACGAGACGTAATAGCCCTAGAATTGAGATTCATTAGCATGAAGGTAGTGAGGTAGAATAAATCTGATGTCACGCACCAGAGTGATCAACATGGAGGGCAAACGCAACCTACAAGAAAATTAAGCGTATGCCGGGCAATAGGCTTATGAAAGTCACATACCACGGCGGGAAGCTGTGCGATAAAGGCGACAAAATAACACTGAAACATGTCCCTGCGCATAGTGTTGTACAGGCTCATTGCTCGTGAAGCCATGGGCTGAGGGGCCAGTTTGATGTTTTGACGTCTGGAATTGAGGATACCCCAGAACGCCAGGACCAGTAGAAAGCCACAAACGATCATCCCTATCATGTTGTTAGATTCTGAGCGAGATCTTTGAACCCCAAATTCGACTCACTTGCGAGTACTAAGGCGAACAACGTGTGGGATAATGGTGCAACACTATCCGAGGCCTCAGAAGCAAGAGCTGGAATGATTGAGTCGTAAGAATCGTGATCACATGCGAGGAGCACGATACGCACAAGCGAAGCTTATGCCTGCAATACCCAGAAAGGCCGTTTCTACCAGGTAGGTTATCTGGCGATTGTTCCAGATTGATGCACTGCTGAACTGTCAATAAGAGAATAGGAGAGGGGCGGCGTGGTTAAGCTTACACTCCGAGGGTTATGATCATTAGCGAGAATATTTGTGAAATGATTTGGGTGGTCTATGCCATAGGACGCTGTCAGCTTTAACAAAGAGAAGTTTAACGTTTTCGTCTTCACCTGAGCTAACACAAATAGTGCCTTATGGGCAAAGGTGTCATGCCGACGTCAATCTTGCTAAGAAGCAGCACGCACTGTTTGATTTCTCTGGCCAAGCTCCTGATAGTCCAGCCATGCTATTGAACTCGCAATAGACACCAGTGGTAGTATCCGACTTCCTGCAGCGTTGAACAAACTCCACCGACATGCCACCCGACCTCGACCAATCAGCCACTCAACGCTCCGCAACGTGCCCAATATATGGATACTACACATCCCCGGGGAGACGGATCTGAGATAGTGAGTCGCGGATGATAGATGTTGTCATACGCACAATACACATCCAGCAAAGAAATGAAAGATAAAGAGTGTGTTTTCTGCAAGCGAAGTCAAAGGGTTAGAGACGGTGGCAGGCTGAGACAAGCGTGGGAAACGCGGGGAATTGATGGTACGTACCAAGCTGCGCCTGTAAAGCCGCGGTCGAGGTGTCGGTCCAAATGGACATTGGCTAGCCCGTCATGCAACTACAGACCTTCTGCAGAGTTATGTCGAAGATATCGTAGGGAAGATGGTGGTAGGAGGGAAGATGAGGGAGTGCCTGAAAGGACTGAAAGATAGGGTCACATATCCGTGGTCGGATGATCGAGTGCAAGGTTCTGGTACAGTGCTACTTCACTGATGCGCTCCTGCAGACTATGAACATTGCCGCATCTGGATCTTCTGAAATTCCATCCATCCCGTGAAGATTCCAAGTCGAACACTAGCCATAACGACTGTTGATGAGCAATGAGCCTTGAGACTAAGTAGCAATCAATTGGGAGCACGCGCATGCCTAACGGTATGACTGCCGCGAACATTGACATTACTCGAACCTTTTCATGAGGAGAATACTGTTCAAGGTCATTATCTTGTCGTCAATTCTGGTAGACAACCATATGCCGCTAGAGTCTCTCAACCATGGCCACGACGAGGTTCGAGATTGCTTCCGTGACGTCGTGATCGAGGATGTGAGAGGAGCCGCCCTGTCGGATATGCCCAAAGAGGAATGTCTGGCCTCAGGTCGGAACATGGCTCGCCGGCCAGACTGTCTGCGGGTCTTATCACCTTTATGAAGATACCAAAGGATAAACGAAATCGCACAGCTGCTTAAGGGCATCCTGCGCAATATAGGATAGAAAAGGCATAACACCAATCAAATTCGGGCCTACCGAGAAATAAGATCTTTTTAGTACACTCGCCGCTCGCAGATGAGTCGAGAAATTGCACGACTAGAGCTCATCATCATGCCAAGCCTTTTGCCTGGACTCATGTAGAGCAGCCAGAGGTCGCTGGGGCCCGCCAGCATCCACGTTGGAACATCCAAGGGGTAGACTCAACCCCTTTGCGCCCCAGCTTGGCGCGGTGAATCCACGGCGAGCAGCAAATGCAGTCAGAGCAGCCGCGTAGCTCCATGTCAGGTCCTTCGCGCTCAATGGAGTCCCGTCGTTCCTGTGGAACTGCTCCGCCAAGCTACCATCCGCCGGTGTATATTTCGCGTTCACCTCAATGAACCCATCTGCGAAGGTCTTGATAGCACTCGTGAGATGTTTGAACGTGCTCGTCGAGCTTGCGTACGTGCCAGGTTCAATATCTTCTGCGAATTGTCGGAAGAATGAGAGCGAAGTGGGGGTGACAGAGAGGGAACCTTGCGCATTCCATACGATGATCGCATCGTACAGCTGCTCTGCTACAGCGAAGCCAGACAGGTACCACGGGTTGCCGTTGTAGTAGATATCTTCGGCGTACCGACCCACCGCAACAGCAGACTTATTGCTGATGCCGTTATTTATAACGTAGATCTCCCGGAAAGAGTCGACGTAGACTTTGAGATTGGAGAGTGCCTTATCTGAGCATGGTTGGAATGTCGTGGCATCGCAGCCTGCGGCGGGATCAAAGGTGTGGATAGATGTGAGAACAGAGTTTGAGTCTTTGCCGGAACGTCCGCCGCCGGTGTTGCTTGTTACATACCCTCCAGTTGGGTTCCAGTACGACTACATGAGTTTCCAATTGAACGAAGCCAAAAATATCATGATACTGATATAACACACCTGGAGGAAGCAAAGAAGCTTTTCTGCTTCATCACCGTAACTCGCGGACACAGACGTTTGGCTGATCTTGCTGGAAAGTGCAACTCCTTCGCGAAGTGCACGATGCTGTACTGCTGTAGTGAAAAATGATGCAGACTCAACCTCTTCCCACAAGTCGAAGCTGTTATGCGTGTATCGGTACATCGTTTCAGCATCATATGAGTTCGATCAGACCCACGTAGATTGGTTCCAATTGCTGGCAACATAATCCAGGTCGAGCTTAATAACGGGCCAGAGGTGTTCCGTGACCCAAGTAGAATTATCGTGTTCAACGAGCCAGTTTGCATAGCCAATAATAGTGATTGCCCGAAGCGCGGGGCCGTCTGACCAAAGTATGTGTCAGTCTCTTACGTCACATTCAGTCAGATTCAAGGAAGCTCAGGTACTTACCGCGTTGGGGGCGTCCCCAGGGGTCCGTGAAAGCAGTCTCATCGATGTGAAACTTGGGTTCTCCAAGACCACCACTAGGGCCAGGACCACTCGGGTTGTCAACCTGTTGAAGTCTTGCCTGTGCGGCTACGAAGTCGTCAATCAGGCCTCGCAGAGATGTGTCTTGACCCGATGTATACTGGTCAACCAAGGTCTTAAACACAAGAGACGCATCTCGTGTCCAGGTGTAGACGTAATCTGGATCGTATGTACTGGGACTTGCGATGACAATACCAGGCTAGCGACGTCAGAATAATATCAGTAAAGTCGATGACTACAAGCAAAGAGCTCACTTTTGCGCCATGGCACGTCGCGCCATTTGGCCCAATGTTCGCAAGTAGCCTAGGTTTGGCAATCGCGGATTCCTTGGCAATGTAGGAATCTACGCTACTCGACGCGGTGAGGAACGCAGCGCCGATATTGACCCAGTTCAGGATATCCTCAAAAATCTTCATTGTGCCTGTGGTGGTGGTTGGTGAGAAGGAAGAGGGTTAGAGTTAGCCAGGCAGATACTCACGTTATGTAGTCAACGAGTGGGGCGCTGCTGATCTGCATGGAACAGAGCCAATCGCGCTTAGGCCACTGACGCAACAAGCCGCCGATGTCGGCGACATTACCAGAAGAAAAAGTAGTGACATGGAGAACGTAGGTGCGTAGTAAGGTGTCACCTTGCGATAAACGTAGGGATTGAGCCTGTAGCACTGATACGAAAAATCACCTTCGTGATCGTACTCCCTCGACACTCAAGGATCACACTGCCTATCCTGGCACGATCAAAGTTGTCAAACTGTCTTACCACCCCGTATTTGTAACATTCTTAAGATCGCTTTTGCAACATACATTGTGGTCCCCTCACAATACTATTTACCTGTCAATTGGAACATGTTGAGCGCGTTGATATCTCGTCCGACATGTAAGTATTCGCATACCTTGCAAATCTCCCCTCAGTATGACGCCATAATACACTGTAGAAGAGGATTTTACGACCTTAAGCTTGAAGATGGAGATGAAGGGTATGTGAATTGGTGGTGGTCAAGAGTCAAAACATCATACATAGTACTACGCGTACAGAGATCGGGGTCCCAGGTGTTACCACGTGGGAAGCTACGGCCCGGGGTCTGAATTAGTCACGGTCTGCAGTGATCATGAGTGGCCTCAACTCACAACTTGCTCCCCGACCACGATACACAATGACAAGGTCTGCAATACATTATAACGTTTATACAACGAACAAGTACTTGTGTTTAGCCCAGGTTAGTATATTTAATTAAAACGGCATGATGTTCGCTCTTTGACACCCTCCTGTTTCATGCTAGAGTCGACTCAGCAACAGGTTCTGAGTGTCTCTCAGTTTCCGAGCTACGCGGACCCGAAGCGACGCTGGAAGCTTATACTAGCTGTGCCACGCGGCGGCCATGTCTAACCTAAAGTAACGAAAGTCAATATTGATGCTTGAGTGTGTATGTAACGTTTAGCACGAAGCGTCAAGGAAGGCGCGCAACTGGATACGTACGTGGCGGTGCGAGCTACCCGGCGATCTTGTGGTTTTGTATTCATGGTTTTCTACAGACCCCACAGGTATCCAACGAGCTATTCAAAGAGTTTGACGCGGTTGAACGGAGTGGTCCCTGGATATGTCTAGAACCTCGTCTGAGTTTTGACTTGCCTGCAACACGTTGGCCACGTCTTCGAGCTCCATGCATCGATAATCTTCCCGGAATTGGTCTTCCATGCTTGCGTACATTTCGTACACTCATGTGTGGTCAGTACGGAGCATACGGCAGCTTGAACTTCCTCTCGAAGCCTCGGGCTTACGAACAATGACATCTGAGTACTTGGTTCTTTTCTGACACAGCACCTGACAGACATGGCGCTGTACAGTGTTACAGCTTCCAACGTTTGGGGCTTCTGAGGAACTGGAAGTAAGGTATGTGGATGTCCTGACATCGGCTGCTGGCTCTCGTTGATTGGGCATCCCCATTCAGAACAATAGTTTTGAGGCGATGCTGACATACCGTAGAGCAGCTTCTTTCCGCGTTATGACCGTGGAACACAACAGGTTCAGTAAGCGCAAAGCGTCCAGTATAGGTCAGTATAGATGCTAACTATTTCAAAGGGCTCTCAGTACGGACGCCGTGCAAGTTGAAAATGAGGAGCTACGCAGCCTGTGTATGTTTCGCCCCTAGATGTCAGCCGTCAGATTGTCTTCAGAACTTGATCTTATATGTTGCGCAATACTCCAATCGATCGCCAGACATATGCTCTGTGTACGGCATGTGGAATGAGGAATGTGCGTGGCCCATCAGCGAAATAACACTCCACCTCCGCTCAGACTGCTGAGTTGAACCTGGTGTGTCACAGCTGTCTGGGGTTGGCCGCGGAGTCACGTCGGCGTGACCGTATGGATGCATATGGTAATGCCATTGCTGCTCTCAGTGATCGTTCTATATGCTGCGAAAATAACTCGAGTGTCGCCCACGACCACGACCACGGCCTCTTTGCTCGTGGCATGTCCATGTAAAAAGCCAGGATTTCGTAGGCTCCTGTGTTGACATCGGTTTTCTCCTTTCCTCGTGGTCAGTAGATTTGCCTAGTGCGTGGCTCGGTAAGTGAGATAATTCTTGAAGATTGTGGATACGCAGTTGACTTACGTACCCATTATCAGACACGCGTTTGTTCCTCTTCCCGTCGAACAAACCTTGTTCGCCTTGACGTTTTGGCTCAAGGTAAGGGAGACTTTGACTGGCCGATGACGAATGACACTACGTGCAATAAGGAGCCTGGCAGCCATGCTGTGCCCCTGAGTCGCACCGCCCACACCGTACATATAAAACACTCGACTATGTCCCCAAACACTTCTGGCATCTCCTACCACATATCTCCCTGGCGACCTGTGTTCGTCAGAGCGGCCCGCTAAGACAAAGTTCATCTCACCTAAATTCAATCCACCAGGTCCTCTATACGGTCATTTCTCATCAAATGGCTTCTTACATCCAGCCGCCTACTACTGTCGATGAACAGCTATGCACCGAGTTAATTTCTCTCGTTAGGGGCCCGGTCTGCACCCCTTCAAACCCTATGTACGTCTCATTCATCGCCAAATCTGCTTGCCCGAACTCAGATCCTGACCGATTGTCTCCCATCGCTCTTCTTTCATATCGATCTCTCACGTCACTATCAAAGTTTTGCTGAACGTGTCAAAACGTTTAATGGCAAACTGATCCCTCGCGCACGCATCGTCGTATCTCCGCTCGATGCCGAGGATGTTAGCAAGACAGTCAAGTTCTGTCGCAAGCATGGGCTGTCTCCGTCAGTGCGGTCAGGCGGGTATGGAATCGCTGGCTGGGCTGTCGCAGGGGATGTCGTGATCGACATGGGTCTCATACGCGACATTGACATCGAGCTTCCTCTACCTGCTGCAGATGGTGAGATCGACTATACAAAAATGCAGGATACGCCTGCACCCAATAGCAAAGGCAAGGCTCGCCTCGCTATCAGACCCTCAGCATCAGTTTTACCGTTGGCGCAAGCATCCGAGTCATCGCCGATTCCTGGCATGTCGGGAGTAAAGAGGCGTCGTGAGGATAATGACGAAGACGATGTGAAAGGTCCCATCACCATGCCTCCGCTAACCGACTCTGAACTTCGTAACTACGATGGCGCCTCTCAAACTGTTGCACAATTTCTCAGAGGCCCTGCTCTCCCCGAAGAAGTCGACGGCGAAGCACCACGACAGCCTCCTACGAACAAACGTCGCATGCATTCACCGGAAACGGACCATCCTGTCGTCCCGCATCTTCAGATGCCACCACCGCTCTCTGGACGTCAGCACTCGGGAGGGTCCGCCACTTCATCCGCTCAGGGAACTTCCTCTACCTCAGGCTCCTCTATGAGCAGGTCTACAAGCGGCGATACTTCTGCTACTACCCCTGTTGACGGTTCCAGTGGCAACTCCCCTGTCACTTCGTTCTCCTCCCATACAACAGGCGCAACGGATCCATTTGGATATATGTCATCTTCTTCTTCCTCGTCCTCAATGGCCCTTCCACCCATGTATCCCGTGTCTCGCCCTATCCCTAGCCTCATGCCCCCTCTCTTCAGTGGCCTCCCGAGTGCCTTCCCTTCCAATATTCCACTTAGTATAGGAAGCAGTCCGTTCAGCTTGGCGCAAGGAACGTTGAACACAATCGCACCACCTCGCCCTGTGCACTCGCATGCGTATATCACCTTTGGGGCAGGTATGAGGCAAAAGGAGCTTGACATGTTCTCATCTGAGAACGCGTTAGAGGGCGTGAGTAGTGTGAGTGGGGTTGTTGAGGACGGGCTGGTGCCATATCACATTCCTACGTAAGTCACTATCCACTTTATTATCAAGCTGTAACTGGTTGGCTATTAAACGGGTCTGTCAATGCAGATCTGCACACCCTGTAGGATCATCCACTATGATTCTCGGTGGCTTTGGGTTCCTGAGTCGGTCGAGAGGCTTGAGTATCGACAGCCTTCTGGAGGTCGAAATGGTCTTGGCGGATGGTACCATCGTCATACTCAACAAAGACGCAGATCCTGGTAAAGTTTGAACCGATGCTGTTTGAGGTGTTCTTATTGATTCAGCTGCAGATTTATGGTGGGCTGTTCGAGGAGCCGGTCCGGCATTCGGGATCGCAACTCGATACAAAGCCAGAGCATACCCAGTTCCGGTTTGCTTCGCTGGAAACCTTATCTAGTAAGTCTAAAAATTCACAGACCACATTCGAACGCTTTATTCAGGATCCACCACCAGTCGCTTCCATCGCGCCACAGCAGCTTCTCTTATCAAACACTTCCGGGATTGTATAAAAGGCGCACCTCGCGAGCTCTACGCCAATGTCTTACTTACGGCCGGTCCCGCAGATCAAGACTCGCTTGTCGTCATCCAGTTCTGCTATCTCGGCTCGAAGGAGGACGGTCTTCCATATTTGCAGGCCATTTCAAGCTGGGATGGTGAAAGGTGCTTGCTGAATGAGGTAAACGAAAAGAGCTATCTCTTCCAGCAGGATAGTATTGCTCAAATACTGAGAGGGAAAGGTACGTATCTCCATCAATGGAGTAAGGAAGATATATTAATTCTGTGTGGTAGCTGGTAGACAATGGTTCCTCCGTTCGTCGCTCATACATTCTCTGCCGGACAATACAATTCATGAAACCGTAATCCGGTTCGCGGACACGCCTATTGGCTGCAGTATGTATTCTACTTCTGAACGACCCCACAGGATCAGAAGCTTATGAGATACGCTTGCGTTTTCAGCATGGATCTTCGAGTTATCCGGCGGGGCTATCGGAGACTACGACGACACCGCCATCCCGAAGGAGCAGCGGGAATCCATATGGACCGTAGCTGCTCTGCATCAGTGGGACATGGGGATTGATGACCCCAGGTGTATCACTACGGCAGAGGACGTAAGTCAAGTTAGGCACCGAAAGCGCTGACATACACGATTAACCTTCCTTCCACAGTGGATGGACAAGACCATTAAACCGGTCTCAGTAGGAGGACCATTCCCCACTGTAAGCCATCTCATCTTCACAAAATTGACGCACTCTAATGATGTCATTCCGTTAGTTCCTTGCTCGTCATGAACCCCCCTCGCGGGTAATGGCCTCCTTCGGAAAGAACTGGGACCGTCTAGCTGCACTCAAGCGTAAGTACGATCCCGACGGTTTCCTCAAAAACAATTTCTGGCCACTGGATGCCGATGGGCAACCCGTATCTGAACTACACAACGAGCCGCTGTCCCCCATCATGTAGCGACTCCGTTACTTTGTCATGCTCGTTGTCACCATTTGCTTTATGTAAACACAATATAGGTCGTAGATTATGGGCTTTAGTTCTTGCTTTGCAAAAATATCCATGGACGTGTTGTTATAACAGTGTGCGACTATGCTACCCAGAATAATAATACTAAGACGACGATAGCGATGAATCTCTACAAAAGCCCTCTACACAAAATATGCACCTCCACAGTGCCACTCCCTTTTTTTATGCCAGCTCTTCCGTAGCATGTGCATACGTCAGCTCTGCATTCTTCGACCGCTCATACCGTCTTCTGACTTCGTGAAGCCCTGCAGAGACACATGCCAATCCGAGGAGGGTGGCAAGGTCGTCAAAGTCGAGAGCGGCGGTTTGGAAGATGCTTTGCATGAAGGGGACGTAAATAAGCGTAAGCTGAGTTATGAACGATGCGGAAACTGTCGTGAGAAGCATCTTGTTTTGTGTTATGCCGCAGCCTAGTCCTCGGTTCTGGAGTGCAGACACGAGATCCAGGAATACGAAACAAGTGAAGGTCTGAATAACACAGATAGCATCAACGCAATGTTTCAAGATATATGCAGGGATAAACTCACCATGGTCTGTTCGCGTCTCGACATGTGGTCATCCGATAGAGCGTAAGTGTAGATAAATAGTGTGCCAAAGACAATGATGGATGCCGAGAAGAGGACACGATAGATGAGCCTCTGACTAATGATGGGCTCATTCTTGCGTCGTGGTGGTTTCTTCATGATTGCAGGATCGACAGGATCAACGCCCAGAGACTGACTTGGCGGGCCTATCCAATGCATTTAGAGATCATACTCTGAATCGCAGTCACGAGCAGCTCACCATCCATGAGAATGTTAATAAAGAGAATTTGCATGGCGTTCAGAGGGTTACTCAAGCCGAAGAAGGTGCTCAGGGTGATGAGTGTTAACGCAGCAACTGCGGTGCTGAGCTGGAATGAGAGGAAGTTTTGGATGTTGTGGAAGATGGATTTTCCTGTTCCCAATTCGTCAACTATGAATGGAGGTAAACAAGAGGGCAAATGACGATTACCTTCTTCAACGGCCGGTAGAATTGTCGTGAAATTATCGTCCACTAGAATCATATCTGCAGCTTCCTTTGCTACGTCCGTTCCGCTCTTGCCCATAGATACGCCGATATCAGCCATCTTGAGAGCAGGCGCGTCATTGACTGCAGGAAAGGAGGTCAGTGTGTCACAATGGGAATGCGATCATAGACTGTCGTACCTCCATCTCCAGTCATCGCAACTACCGCACCACGAGATTGAAAAGCTTCAACGATAGCCATCTTGTGCTTTGGTGTGGTTCTTGCAAAGACACTAACGGAACCGACCCGTTCTCGCAGCTGTACCTGACTCAACTGGTCAATCTCCCGTCCAGTCAGACACGACCTGCTACCAGCTCCTAATCGTAGGCCCAATTGCTGCGCGATAGACATGGCCGTCTCCTCTGCATCACCAGTAATCATAACAACCTGTACGCCACCAGACTGCAACAGGCTGATGGCGTCTGCGACACCTTTGCGGGGAGGATCGAACATCGCTTGGAAACCGACAAATACTAAGTTCGTCTTGTCCTTGTCGAGACCGAGGCCAGGAGTCCCCGCGCGAGAGGGAGCAGCAGACGACGGAACAGATGGTTCTACTGAACCATAACCGTACGCCATGGCAATAACACGCAGTCCACGAGATGCAGTTGACTGTGCTTTAGACAGGACCACGTTGCGAGTATTGGCATCGAGACTAGGTGTCGATCCGTCCGAAACATAGTAGAACTTGCATCGATCCAATATTCCGTCAATGGACCCCTTGATGTAATATATCTCCCTTTGGGCGCCATTGACTGTAAGGTTGGACGAGTTGTGCACGCCACTGACAGCCATGTATTTCCGTTCCGAATTGAATGGTAGTTCGGAGTGTCGCGTGAAGCCCTGTTTCCATGTGAGTGTTATGTGACGAATTTACTTCCCGCTTGGTACGTACCTGGCGAAGGTCCGACATGCCGAATGAACCAAGGACGTTCAGCAGAGCGACATCCACCGAGTGACCGACGTAAATTCCTTCCTCGTGGCGGTAAATAGCATTGTTACAAATCGATCCTATCTCCAAAGTTTTCGTCTTCGCGGGTGAGAGGGTTGTTGCTGCAGTAGAGGAATCGATGTGAAGAACTTCATCCACCGAGTAAATCTCCGTCACAGTCTGCTCGTTCTTAGTGAGAGTACCTGAACAAGATCAGTCCAATATCCCTATGTCACAGCGAACGTGCACTAACCGGTCTTGTCTGAGCATATGACGGATATAGATCCAAGCGCCTCCACAGAATGTAGCTTCTTGACAATAGCTTTACGTTTAGACATTCGCAAAACGCCCAACGCAAGTGTCACCGTTGTAACGATAGGTAGTCCTTCTGGAATAGCTGCAACAGCAAGCGAAACTGTACTTTGACACACTCTTAGTTCGGATCGATGCGATTCGCTCATACGACGTACCTCCAATGGTGAACATGTCGAGCCACGAGCGACTTTGGAGGACACCGATGATGCAAATAACTCCGATGACACCAAAGGAGAGTATCGACAGCTTCTTTGCAAGCTCGTCCATGTTCAACTGTAACGGCGTACGTTTCTCCTCAACCTATATGAATGTTGATTTGAGGGTAAACGAAAGAAACGTGGCGATTACTACGTACCTCTTGCATCATGGAGAAAATGATCCCAAATTCTGTTTGCGTGCCCGTCGCAATAACAACTCCAGACCCTCTACCTTCATGGAATGCGAATGAGTAATATAACAGAGATAATGCAGGGTGTACTGACCATTTCTGACCAGAGTGCCCATATATGCAATACATGATCTGTCTGCCATTGCCGCCGGCTCTCCTTGGGCCGGTGCATATCCGTTTGCTTGTCCGTTCATGGTGACCAGTTGACAAGTTTCGCTGTTCTTAGCACGGGCGGTAGTCTCGCCTGTCAAGCTACTCTCGTCGATTTCAAGGTCGACAGCAGAGATAAGCCTGACATCCGCGGGTATACGGTCTCCAGTAGTGAAAGTGACGAGATCACCAGGTACGAGTTCGTTGGCGAGTACGGTGGAGGATTTTCCGTCGCTGTTCGACCAATTGGGTACAATTCAGTGCGCCATTCAGTTGTATGAGTGTATTATACGGACCGAATGAGGTGGCAATGATGAGGGACAAGTTTGTTCAAGGCTTCCAAGCTCTTCTCAGACCTTTGCTCTTGCACAAATCCAACTGAAAGGGACGTTAGAGGCAGAAGCATCAATATAGCTGATATGAACTGACCTGTAAGTACAATGAGGACCGCCACTGTAATGCTCACTGCGTCGTCGATATTACCCATGAGCGCACTGACGAGGGCACTGCCACACAGTAGGAGAATAAGTGGACTTTCGTATATCGTTTTCGCAAACTTGAGAAGCATAGGTTCGGGTGCCTCAACTGCAAATTCATTGTATCCGTGCGACGCTAGCAGAGCTGGGACAGCAGAGGAACGCAGGCCATCGGTGGACGAAGTACGGAAGAACGCTATAGTATCCTATGATATTATGTTCAGTGTATTTATTATGAAAATGTAGCAGCTACGTACCTCTGCAGAACAATGTGCAAACCTCGCAGACGGCGTGTCCTTCGACTCCTCCCTCCGCGTCGGTAGCTGCTCATAGTCATGTGGCTCCGAGGAAATATAAGACTTCACGGTGGTCGTAATCTTATCCCAGAGTCCAGACGGTCCTTCCTCAGCGACTACAGACCTCAGCTGGTCAAACGTCGGCAACGCCGCGCCATGTGGTGTTTGCGGAAAGGCCAGAGGTCCTTCAGGATGGTGTCTCCGTAACGTCGTACTGTACGCAAAGTGTGAGCCCGCGTCTGGTGTCGGTTGCGGCGGACGAGTGTCGTCGCCTGCAAAGTCGGAGAAGTAAGCAGAGGCGGGAGGCGAGTCGGGGCGTTGAGGGGGAAGCGTCGCAGAACGGTTCGTGAAGCCATGTCTTGACCTTGCGGAGGAGCTTGACGCGGCGGTAGCGAAGGAGGACTCGCCGCCTCCACCAACGTCTGGTGGCATGGGTGACCTCTTACGGTCCATGGTCGCTGTCGTTAAGTGCTGGCGACGACGCGAAGAGTTCGCGCCAGGTCGGTGGTCGTAAACGTTACAGAGTGGATTGACGCTCCCAGCGGAAGTGAATATCGCGTATACGTGTTACCGACGGTTACTATATGCAGTAATAGGCGCGATCATTGCTCCCAAGTCCAACAGACTGCGGGACTGAACTCATAACCAAGATAAGTATGCTTAAAGCAGGGCTGAGGCAGTCAGTTAAATCCGTATACAAGTTTCTTTTGGTGTACAAGCTATATCTACATGGGTACATTGCATGATTGAAAGACGGTGACGTACGAGATGAATGGAAACATGGGATCCAGAAGATTAGTCTATGGTATACAGTTACAGTATGCTGGTATTTGCAAACATGGATAGTCTGTGTCAGTGTGCGATGAACAGAGTAGAAACAGAGGAGAGGGGAGAGAGAAAGAGCATGCAAGAGATCATGAGAAATAACCAATAAATAGTGGTGGATGAAAACAAGATGAGTAAGGAGAGAGAGATAGAGCACATAAATCATACTAATCCACGGGTAACAAGAAACTCGCCAGGGCCCACCCCAGCTCGCCTCTCCTGTTTCGAACGAGAAGAAGGCAATCCTCGCCATCATCGAGGACCAACGGAAGTTCAGGATGCTCCGACGGATGCCCCTCTTCCCGTATGACATCGAAGACGTCGCCAATCTCAAGGACAAAAAACGGCAGTTTGTTGTATTGGGTACCTTGCGGCGGGTAGCACGGATGCACCACGCGACATTCGTACATCGAGGGTATAGCCGCGACGGTGCGTTGTACGGGGAACGAGGCTTGTCTGGGTGATGGCTCGGGAGTACCGATATTGAGCTGTCCCATGGAGGGTAACGATGGCGAGCGTCGATGCCGCGAAGTGGACGTGGGAGTGACTGGTCGGAAGTTCTCGAGGGTATCTGTAATGCGCCGTTTCATGCTCGGCTTGCGGGACATTCGACCGCGCACCGTCGGCTCCTCCAGGTGTTCGGTGGAAGCCTCCGGTGTGGAGGCATAGTTGTCATATTGCGCGTCGAGTAGACGGCCTTGAGAGGAGGATTTGCGCAAGGGCATAGGTAGAGAAATGGGCATACTCGTCGTACGGTGGTATCCAGGTTTCGCTGTGTAGCCGCCGTTGTCATGAAGAGGGGGTGCAAGATTAGGTTGGTAAGACGCGCTGCTGTTGCTGTACTTGTGCGAAGGGCGGCTCTTCGTCGACTTGGACGACTTCCCGGAGTGCTTGGAATGCAGACTCTCGTTCGAGCCCTTCCTCTCCAAGTGTCGACTCTTCATACTAGTGGGAGAAGCCACCATAGTCTGTGACGACGCCGAAGAGGGCGGCACCATATGCGTCGGGTCGAGGGCCGCAAGAGTAGACAAAACCGCAGCCGACGGCGTCGCTCCATTCTCCCCCGGCATACCAGTGAAGCTCCTCCCTCTCCCCCTCGTAGGCGGCCTCGTCACCGACTTGTCTCTATCCCGATCCTTCTTATCCGGGGCACGAACGATATTGAGCCCAGCAACATTCGCCTCAACCTGCGCAAACCGACTCCACCACACCTTCAACGTCTCCGTCGCCTCCCCCTGCATCTCCCCCTCCACCTTCAGTGCATCCCACAGCTCAGACCACTTCTCCCTCACCGCTCTCCAAAACTCCGTCTGCCACGCGGCAAACTGCATCACGGCGGCTACGATCCCGCGATGCAGCAACTCCAAATACTTCGGCAGCTCCGCGAAGAGCTGTGCGCGGAGGGCGACGTACGACTGCGAGGCTTCGAGCAATTGCGGCGGAGGCCTCGACTTCGATACGTTAAAGTTTAACAGGCCGTAATGAAGTGGCTCCAGCGTCCGCATGGCCTCGAGCAGACGCTCCGGTGCGCTCGTCGAGTCCGTCAGACGACCGAGCTGCGTGAACAGCTGATCATGTATCACCCCGTCCAGCTTCTCGCAAATGGGCAGCAGCCGGTACACGATCACCGTATGAAAGGCATCGAACGCCTCGGACGGCTGTTCCGTTATAACGCCTATAACGTGTCCGAAGCTGACCGTCCACTTCCGCAGGCCGTCGACCATATTCGTCAACGTCTTGCTCCAGCGTGCAGCCTCCTTGGCGAACGTCCGGATGAACGCCTCGCACGCCCTGAGCTCCTCACCCATCCGCGCGACCTGCTCAGCCTCCTGGTTCGCCTCGACGCCCTCCTTCGCCTTCAGCCCCGCTCCCCTTATACTCTTCATCCTCCCCAAACTAACAGACGCCGCAACATTCACATTCAGCCCCTTCTTCTTCGCCTTCACGTCCCCCGGCTTCTTCATCGGAACGCCCGTCAACACCTCCTTCACGACCTCCCTCCGTCTCCTCCCCTCATTCACCCCATGAGCCACCTCCTCCATCTTCTTCCGCGCCTCCTTCAGACACTCCTTGTCCGGATGCGCGTCCGGCGTCTCCTCGATGATCGCATTCAGCAACAACGAATACTTGAGCAGCCGCTGCACGGGTTTAATAAGAAGAGACGGCAGGTCCCACGCGTGCGTGAGACTCTGCGCTAGCGTCCGCGTATGCGCCAGGTACGCCGTCAACGCCGGTGTCTGCGGTAGACTGTTCAGGTGCTCGAGCGCGGTCGGATGCCGCGTGACATAGCTCCCATACAGCGGTTCCAGCTGGGGGATCTGTGGAACGAACAAGGTCAGTTTAACTCGGGCGGCTGGAAAGGGGACAAACGCATCGCATTACAACGTGCGTCATGCGGCAACGGTAAATGAACAGAACACCAGAACACGCACCATTTCCAGGAACAACGCTCCCACATGGTCGCTCCCCGTCCCCCCCTCCAGCACGCCCCCCAACGCCTCCTCCAGCCTCTCCGTGAACATATCCGAGAAAATCGCAATGTCCGCAACGTTCATAAATATAATCTTCGCGTCCTTCTCCATCATCGGCGGGCTGCCGTAGCCATTCGCATTGGAGGAGTCGGAGGCGGTGGAGGTGGTGCGTGAGGAGGATCCTGATGAGGGAGGGGTCGGAGGGGTCGTTTGGAATGGCGCGGAGTGTCCTAGCAACCCGTCAGTGACCACGGAGGACAAGAGCAAGACATACTGGTTGGCTGAGACGCACCTAATGCTAGTGGGATGTGGATATCGCGTATCAACGCCAGATCGGAGGCGTACGCGCGTTCGGAGGATAGAAGCTCTAGCAACGCATGCACCCGTTTCGACACGGTCGAGCTAGAGGGCGTAGTAGGCGGCATAAGCGAGGCCAAGTCACTCTGCTCTTCCTCCTCATGTTCTTGTTCTTGTTCTTGTTCTTCTGCGACTTCCTCGAGTGGGAGTGGCACCGGCGAGGGGGGCGGTCGCGGGAGTGGTTTCTCTGGTGTCTTTGGTCGCAATCTTGGATTGGGAGTAGTAGTGGTAGGATGAGTGGGATCCATCAAAGCAGACGAGAGCGTGCCGAGACTGCGAGCGTGCGATAGCGTCATTTGAGATTCTGATTCGGTGGTGTGTGTGGACGTGACGGATGCGATCGACGATCGCCAGTCGATTGTACTCGTGCTTGTGCTTGTGCTTGTACCAGTGGTGGTGGTGGTGGTGGTGGTAGAGGTAGTGAGGGCAGAGATGACGGAACCCACTGAATTCGCCTTGGGTCTCAGGGGCGAGCGAGGGGGCAGAGGAGGCGATGTGGACGGTGGAGGTGAAAGTAAAGGAGAAGAAGAAGAAGGTGAAGTGCCGGGTCCTGTGTGGCTTTGAAAGTGTGACGGAACGCCTGTTGGCACGGACCTGCCTCGTTCTCGTCGCGTGGTGGTTTCCTGGGGGTCCAGACTGCCGGTAGTGGTGGTGGTGTTAATGGTTGCAGCCATCATTATTGGCGGCTATGTGTTATGGAGTGTTCGATGGACGATGGGGAGGGCGTAAGAGAGAAACGACTCCGGTGTAATTGGGGCTGCATGTTCGTTAGCAATGCATATGCATATTATGTCCGAAGTAGGGCACAGACGATGACCGCAGCGGGTCATATCATATATAATACGCACCGAGAATCAGGCGAACCTTGAGTATAACCTTCCCTTCTTCCGTTCTACCCCTCCAACACGTGAAAGCCTTGCGTTCGACTTATCGAGCCGAGGTGTGTAGTGAACAGAATACGAGGAACGTTCCTAGGAGTCCTTAGGACAAGGCAGGTAGTCGAGAAGGTCGTGTATGTCGGTACGGACGAGTGTGTCCTGTCCTATGCTATGTATCTGCGAGAGATAGGCGGGTCATGCAGGTCGTCCAAGTAGTCATGTGCGTCAGAAGCCCATGTGCTGCTCAGGTCCTCGCCGTCCTTCGAATTCGGACCGTTATGAGCTGCAAACCAGACGCTTAAGAGCAGGAAGATATGTAGAACACCGGAGAGCAGGCAGGCGATAGGATGAGGGAAAGGTCCAAGGTGTTTATGTTCAGCGCCCGTAACGTGTCCGAGTCTGTCTGATGGTCTGCTCGAATATTCAGAGAGACATAAACTTATGAATAGCATACTACGGTCTCGGGACGTACTCCCCCGAAATACATTGCATTGCACAGAATCAGAACACTTCACTAAACCCCGGGCCATACATACAGTAAATCTGATTGAGTATATAGAAAGTATGCATGACGATCCTCGATCCTGAATATGAATTCCACATGCAACGCCGAACCGAACATATCCTATCATCCCCGCACTGTGATGTTGGCTGCGGCGGACGCGGGGTTAACGTTTAACGTCCATTTTGACCGCTGAGAATGATCACTGATGAGAGGGGGAGGTGATGTTTATTGGTCGTGGAAGCTGGTGAGAGAGCTCAAGTAGCTAAGTATATTTATACCAATCCACTTCAAATGGCAGAGCAGCCACGACGTACAATGCCAGTGATTCGACTTCCAAGCGTTCATACAGCGTTATGTATATGTGAACATCCAAGCAAGCACCCCACATCCATGCGCCCTTCATGATGTAGACCCCGTGTTCACCGAGGACGCGGTGAGGTCATGGCGGGCGTGAGACGGGTTGGGTCTCCTAAATTGACGGTAATTGCTTTAAAATCACTGGGATGCATTGGTTAGTCGTGGTATAAGTAGTAATTAAGTGACACTCACCAGGCTGTATTAATATTGTGTAAAGCTAATAAGTCTATTCCCAACCTTCGTGTTATGAGCTTCCCCTATGCGAGTCGATGCAGCCTGTTCTCACCTGGAACAGGTGTCCTCGACGGTCCTGGCAGCCTGGAGGCCAATCAGAGCTGATATAATCACATGTTACTTGCTGCTGTCAATGCTTGTTGCCACGCTGCCGCAGCACTCTTGCCTTGGAAATTGCCACCATCCCGCAATACAGCAACTCACTGTGTACGCGTTCGACTTCACACCGTGACCACAAGACGAGATTCTGCTGACTTGAAGCAATACGACTGTGCTGTCGCCACCACATCCTAAAGGGAGATTGATGATTGTGCACGTTCTACAGTAAAGTAAAGTCGTGACCTGTGCATGTAAGTAAAATCGCTCTGGTGAGTACTGCGCGTATGAGAACATCTTCCTGGAACTGACGACAATACCTGTTGCCGTCGTGTGTGGCCACGTAGATTTCGCGTCATATGATACGAACTCGCGATTCCCCTACGAGGTGATGTCGTCACCACTGAGTCGTACATCGCCGCTGCTGGTTCATCGCTTCATCCCGAAGGTCGTCAAAGCGTTCCTTCGGTGGCCAGCACAGTGACAGGAATCTTCCACGATCAAAACCCGCACTTTGAATGCGGCCACGTCTGCAGCACGTGACCGTGACCAATCAATCGATCGCGTTGCCGCATCCGGCCCGGAAAGCCGACGCGTGAGCCGTACTGATCAAGTGTGATCAAGCTTTCGAGGAACTGAACGCCGCACGGACGTCCTGCGTATATAAACACGGGATGCACAAGACAAAGGCTTGGAGTGGTATCAGAGCTATTGGATAGCACGAACAGGTGCTTGGTGTATGAGTACAAGCTGAAGCGAACAAATCCAGAGAACCACTGTTGACGAAAGGTGTTCACTGTGTGACTGTCCCGGTCCCACCGCTAGAACTCATCCCACTGCGTAACCAGTGTCATATTTTCGAAGGAAAAATGCGAGCAACATCGAAAAATATGCCAGAAAAATTACTTAATTTGTAGTTACCTTTTCCGGAGTAAAAAGTCAAACTAAAGGTAGATACAAATGTCGGAATTCAATACAGTTTGAGAAAGATGTTGGAAAAAATCGAGGAAAAACAGCACATCTTTCCGTGTGAAAAGCCGCTGAAAATGTAATCATTTATTCAGTAGCTTTTCTCACATCTTTCCTCTGGAAAGATGACACTGGTTACGCAGTGTCCTCCCGCGTCCCTCTTCGACGGATGACGAACGAGGTCCGCAACCACACACGGACCGCACTCGGACCGTCCCATTGTGTCATACGCAGGTGGTGTCGCATGCCATGACCCCCACGGAAACATATAAAAGCAGCTCACCGTCGGTCCAGCCTCGTTCTGTCTCTCCCACCTCTTTTTCTCTTTCTCCCATCCCATCCCACCAACAACAACCATGTCCTTCGGCAAGATCCTCAAGCTCTCCACCGGTGCACCCGTCGCTCAGATCGGCCTCGGTACCTGGCTCTCTAAGCCCAAGGAAGTCGAGAACGCCGTACGTATCCGAATCGCGTGTCCTGATGGCTGATCCGTCGTGAATCCTGATTCCTGATCTCACGCTGATATGTTAGGTCGAGCATGCTATCCGCAACGGATACAGGCACATCGACGCCGCTCTCATCTACGAGAACCAGGATGAAGTCGGCGCGGCGCTCAAGAAGGTCATCCCCTCCGTCGTAAAGCGCGAGGAACTCTTCATCACCTCCAAACTCTGGAACAACTCGCACAACCCCGAGCTCGTCGAGAAAGACCTCGACCTGACTCTCTCCCAGCTCGGCGTCGACTACCTCGATCTCTACCGTAAGTAACCCGCTGCCATATCCCACTCGACAACTTACCAAACCATGCCCTGCAGTCATCCACTGGCCCGTCAACTTCCCTCCCGGCCCGCTCTTCACCTACTCCGAATCAGAGGGCCAAAAAGAAGTAGTCGTCACCGACGACTTCACGCTCGTCGAGACCTGGAAAGCGCTCATCAAAGTCAAAGAAACAGGCAAAGTCAAAGCCATCGGCGTCTCCAACTTCACGATCGAGCACATCGAGGGCATCGTCAAGGCCACCGGCGTCGTCCCCGCGTGCAACCAGATCGAACGCCATCCCCTTCTGCCCCAGTATGATCTTGTGAAGTACTGTCGTGACCATGGGATTTTGGTTACGGCGTATAGCCCGCTTGGGAATAATCTTGCGGGGTTGCAGAAGTTGGTGGATTATCCGGAGGTGAAGGAGATTGCGGATAGGTTGGGGGCGACGCCTGCGCAGGTGTTGATTGCGTGGGGCGCGTACGATGAGGGTGTTAGCGTCATCCCGAAGTCGGTCCAGGAAGGTACGTGCAGTTCAGCAACCCGTCTTCCTTCAGAAACCCGTCTTCCTTCAGAAACCCGTCTTCCTTCAGAAACCCGTCTTCCTTCAGAAACCCGTCTTCCTTCTCAGCTAGATGTTAACGTACTCCTCTGCAGACCGCATCATCTCGAACTTCAAACAAGTAGAACTCACAAAGGAAGACTACGACGCCATCACGTCTATCGGCAAGGACCGCCACTTTAGGTTCAACACACCGTACAACTATAACCCCCGCTGGGACATCAACATCTTTAATGAGGAGAGCGAGCAGCCTGCTGGGCACAAGGTTCGCATTGCATGAGCGGTCTTCGTACATCGTTCGCATCGCATGACTGGCCTCCGAGTCGCGATTGTGATGTAATCGCATGCGCGGAGGATGTGAGGTGAGGTGATGTGAGGGTTTGTTCCGTTGGTGGGATTAGCTATAGGATAGACTCGGACATGGGAAGAACGAAAGTAAAATTGTCATTATGATTGTATCAATATAGAAGTCACTTGTCGTGATCACACATATCATGATCTTCAGTGTGAAGTGTGAAGTCTATGTATACCAGTTTGAGACGAATCGATGAAGGAATACTGAGTGTTCACGTCGACGCCTATCACGCGTCCGACCATTGAGAATACGACCCAAAAACCCAAGAACTGTTACAAATCCAAGAACATAATTTACATATCAAGAATAAAGGAACAAAGTACCAAGAGAGTAGGATAGGGATTTGATCATAGGTAGGGTAGTATGTTGTGTAGGTTGTTGAGTAGGTTGCTGAGTAGTTGAGTACAGGGGTGTTGAGCGTCGAGTATTGGTCGGTACTGGGTGTGTTGGGCGGAGACTGGGGGATGGGAACTGTGGAAACGGAACGAGTTGGGTAAGTGAGGGGTTCATTCGAGGGGAGGGGAAAGGGATGCGTACGAGCGAAGGATGCTCTCCCATGTGCGAGAGACCAGTTCTGTCAGGTCTTCGAGAACTCGGATTGCGTGCTTGCTCGCGAGCCTCGAGACCAAGCCCGAGTGTCAATGGGCCGTGCTGATGACGACGAGGATAGTGATATTGTGTCGATGGTGGTAGGTGTAGGAATGTAGGGGGGTGCATGGGGTAACGAAGTCCAAAAGAGAAGAATGTGAAAGGGGAAGGGTATACCAAACAGAGAAGGTATCGCTAAAAGTACAACCGAGAAATAAAGATCCATGCCATAGAGTCGAAAAAGAATAGAAGAAAATCATAGGAAACGCAGAGGAGGAGGGGGAAGGGATCACACTGTCCGTGTAGGCAAGTCTGTCGGAGCCGCCTGCAGGTCCACGAGATCTAGTGCAAGCAAGTAAGGGAATCAGCCACTTACTCATAGAAAATCTGTGAGGGAGGGAACTAACCAATAGGAGACGTAAACGTCCTCAAATACGGATGCAAACTCTCCGACACCACCCTCGCACTGGGCAACGACTGCCTATTCCCCTGGCTTCCCTGCTGTGGCGTCCTCCCCGCCGCATTCGCACCAACAGTAACCATACCACCCACACTCCTCGCGCGCATATGTCTCGCCGTAGGTATCTCCACCTCGAGATCCGCGATGGGCTTCTTGCCCAACGTACTCGTCGAACTCTCGATGGTTCCCAGTCCCAATCCGTGTCCTTGTTGCGAACTAGAACTCCGCTGGCTCTCCTCTCTGCGCAGTTCCACCGGAACGGCCATCGCCATCGTTGATCGTCTCCGTGAGTGCTTGGCCATGCGGGCCTGCGGTATGGGAGACTCAGGCACAGGCGTCATAGCCATCGACTGCGAGAACGACGGCGCGAGGATCTGGGGACTGGATATCGAGTGCGGGAAGGGCTGGCGCTGGTACACTGGTTGTGCGCCGTGCGGTCCGTATTGTACGCCTGCGTGGACGACGACTTCGCCTGCGTAGGGAGGCGCGGCGTGGTAGACGGAGGTCGCTTCGTCGTCGTACCAGTCTTCGGTGTCTGCTCGGGAGGGAGCGCCGCTGAACCCTTGGGAGGACTCGAAGGGGCCGGACATGAGTATTGGAGGGGTTATGGGTGGGCTCTTTGGGGAGTTGACTGTTGTTGGTGGTCGGGGGTTGTATCCTATTTCCTTGATGATTGACCGAGGGAAGAAGATCTGGGTGTGGATGTGAGTGAACAGAATCATTATGGGAGTGGGAAGACGTACTAGGAGGGTTATGGTTGTAGAGACGAAACACCCAATCCCTGCTATCATTGTCAGGATATCTGTAACGTTGTAAGTACACCGTATGCACCGATAATTCATGAAGAGCTTCACCTGTCCAGAACCTATTCATGGTATGAGGGACTTTTCGTTCATCTGAATGGAATGGTATGATGCTTACGGGTCATGGTTGATACGGTGCTGAGATCCCAGGATCCCATCGCACGCCAGGATGAAGAGTGGTATCGTGAACAGAAACCTGAAGACCACCCGAGCGAGCTGTGGAGCATAACACTTATTTAAGGAGATCCTTGTGGAGACTGGGTGAGGGCTTACGTTCAACTGGTAAAACGTCGCTAGGCGAACCACCACACTGGGGTCTGCTCCCATGGACTTGACATTCCGTATGAACTGAGGGAAGTTCCATAACACATAGAGGAAGCAGATGGTCGTCCCGCCAGACCCAGATGAGCCAACAAGGAATATCCACGCATCGAGCTAGGATGATATCCATGACATATAAGAAGACAGATGATCGTCATAGCCGGTGTGACATACCGTATTGATGTTTCGTCGGGCGACGACAGCCGTAAGGGGCATCCCAGTCACGGCAACGACACTGCCTGCATCGTGTACCGCATCAGCATTCACGATAGAGAACAAGCAACGAGTGCTCGCTGGAAACCTCAAACCAGAACTCACCTATGAACCATAGCCGATACTCCCAGCTTTCGAACCATGGATCCTTATCGGGATTTTGATGAAGAAGGTATAACCAGAACGCGAGCTCTGCAAGAATCATAGAACATAGGGGTAATAGTCAGCATATATTATGTTGGTAATTGGAAGCAGTGATTAGAAAGAGAAGTGACGTCGACCACAAGTTGCCACCGACGGACGAGTTAATCGGCGATCAGAAGCACGTCGCTCGTGCAGATCACCATGCGGGTGCGACATAACTTCTATTCATCGCCAATAAAGTGCTTGCAGATATGCAGGGAAGACGATGTGACTGTGCCTTACCTTCCAAATGTGTGATGCTTGTGTTTCTGGTCAGTAAGAGGGGTCACAATACAGCAGTTACAGAACTCACAGCTCCAAACCCCAAGCGAGACTAAAGATACAGTTTAGAGGGAATAACCACCGTCGGTTTGCGGCAGTATACATGTCGAGTGGTGTAGGAAATACTGTATACTCGTAGTTAGGGGATGGCCTCAATTTCCATTACGTAGGGACTCACTGAAATGATCTGGTGTGAATGCGTAGCCTACATATGGTTTCAGCATATTAGCCAAGATGCACACGATCTTGCGACAGACCTTCTTTGAACTTAATCGCAGTTATGGCAACACTGTAGATGACGAATAATGGTACAGAGCCTAGATATGAATACTGATCATACGAATTCAGATTATAGGTTCTATGATGGTATATCACAAGGAAGGCGTACCGTCATGACGCGCTTGAACGCTCCTGGTTGTCGGCCAGAAGACCAGCGAACGCATTGAAACTTGTCATAGCTCCAGATGTGGTAGAGCAAGAAGCTTAGAAACTGATGTGAAACGGGATGTTAGTTCGACCAGGATAAACATCAGGGTGATTGACGGGTAAATCAGAAGTGGACGAAGCTAGAAGTGCCAGCACTGAAGCAGAGCCGTACATGTAGAGCAGCAACTCACAAGTATAGAGAGGATGGCCCACAGAAGGTAGGCTGTGGGTGATGCGGTACTCATGGACCAGCGTTACAGCGTTATCTTCAGACTGGCCGCCTGTATAAACCGAGGGTAGACAGAAAATAGAAGCCTCCAGAAAATAGTTCGTCCGCCAGCGAGTGTGTGTGCTAGCACGAATTGCGCCTTGCTGCATGCAAAAGTCGTTCAAGTTCGTGAGAGAGCCTATTCGCTGTCGGTGCTTGCCGCGGAGATGTACTAGAGGGGCCTGGTAAAGATTACGGTGTCCCTGGTTGCCTTGACGCTGGAGAGTAGGTCGTAGGAATGTCGTGAGTCTAGAAGGATAGAAGGCGTAGAATGCGTCGGTGTCGCTCTCAACGACGACGGTGGTTGAGGTCGAAGGTTGAGGAGGATGGGAGGAGAGTGACTCTTTCCAGACTTGGAACTTGTCGGCGGACGCCATCATTCACTACCCCGCATTTCCGTTTCCGGACATCACGTCGCCTCCACCACGTGGTAAGTTGAAGGATCTTTGCAAAAAGCCCACAGCATCTCGTTCCCTCCTAAGTTCTTTGCTTGCAACACCGATGCCTCTGCTTCCTATTTTGACTACCCCTGGCAAAACGCTGTATTTCTATGCCAGCTGAAGGGGCCTTTTGGCTGGAAAAATACCCATAGCTTCTCGTTGCATCTCTGATACCGTGATCGACACGGCCACATATCACGACTGCCAAGCAACCTACCTCAACAAGCCAGACCTTTCTTCCTAACACCACCGAAACAACATCCGATTGTCGCAAATTTCTCAATACAAGCATTCAAGATCTGTTCAGCATTCGTCATGTTATCGCCGTGCAAGGGGCAACAGATGTTCTTGCAGTTTAAATTAACCTCGGTATCAGTACTATGGGTAGTGCCTGTTGATCGCACTTAAGCCGCAATTTACCTCAGCAAGTAAGTTTCCGACGCGGATTCAAAACGTGGAAGATGTTAGGGACTGCCACGCAGAAGGCAGGCCTTCGTATGAAATTGACATTTAGACAACTTTCCGATTGTCCTACTCGTCCTACAGTCCCGTGAGGCTTACCCTCAACGAGATTAGTACTAGTAGCCTGCGAGCGGTCACCTGTGCTTCTTGCACGCCGTCAGGCCTCAGGGGCGAATTCACCACCAAAAAGCCAGCTGATATACCGAAGCTTATCTCCATTCCGAATACCCGGAAGGATGGGATCCGCATCAATTACAAGGCTGCTAAGAGTACAACGACCGAAGACGTGTTGGAACTTGGATAGTGTGGTAGAGAGCAATTTGTCTCAGAGGAATAGCAAATGCGTATAGGAGCCTGGGTCGCGAGTTGCGTACATACATCTGATCTATCTGTGCACAGTAAAGCTATTGCAAAGCTTGTACAATTCTGATGCAGGGCTCAGCATAAGCACCTCTCGATGTAGAGGGTATGTATGCTCTCGATCCATGCCATGATTTCACGTTCAAAACTAAGTATACTGCAACTTCGCAGACCTTGAAGCCTTTTTAGCAAGCTTTATGGTCTGAATTTGTAGGACGAATAGAACATGAGACACATACTTTGTAAGTGGCGTATGGGAATCTTTCGGCCATTAGCATGCATGCTATTACTTATCAGTACAAGCATACGCCGCACGGCTGCATATCTCGGTGAGTCTCACGCCCCTCAGGCTCTGCATTCTATCAACCACAAGCACCTTACCCAACTTCCCGACGGCCGACAAAGCATCTCCGTCAATCAACGTCAACTATGGGCGATCGACGAACCATCATACAGCACCTTCCAAAAGTTGATCTCAGAGGCACGCCTTACAGCGTAAGTCTTGATACTACCACTCACAATCCCTTGGGAGATACTGATGTGATTTACATTCTGGTCTCCCTCACAGATAGGTCGGGCTCACGGGTCATTCTTACGAACCCAAATTCTCAGCCAGCTGGAAATTTACCGAGACATCTTTCAAACCAATTGCAAGTTCGATTGGCAACAGGTCCGTTCAGTCGCGAGCGAGTACCATGAGACGATCGGAAGGCTCGCACCAGACCTCCTAGAAGAGATACGAGGGATCGCGGACGGTGTAGGCACTCCAGAGGTCGATATCATAGATATCGTCGCCTTGAACGCACGCAGCGAGATCGCTCTAGGCCAGTGGGATGACGGGTGCACTGCTCTCTCCTGGAAGCTCGAGAACAAGCAAATTCTTGCGCAGAACTGGGACTGGCGGACGAGCGTGGGGAAGAACCTTGCACTGGCTGCGATACATCAGCAGGGCAAACCAACTATCTGGATGGTCATCGAGGTACGTCTATATTTATTTCCAAAAGTTCAATGCTGCACAATGAAGCACGTATACAGCCAGGAATCGTTGGAAAGATCGGTTTCAATTCCTGTTCCGTCGGCGTGTGCCTGAACGCCATCCGTGCTAGGCCTATCGATACACACCTCCTGCCGATCCATCTCCTGCTCCGCATTGCGCTGGAGAGTGAGTCCGCGCATGCTGCTATTGCGAAGATCGAAGAGCTTGGAGGCGCATCGTCTAGCCAGCACATCCTTATCGCTGATTCTGATGGAGGCGTGAGCCTGGAGCTCTCCCCACGGGGAGGTGTGTATCTCCAAGAAAACGAGCACGGTGTCATCGTTCATACAAACCACTTCGTCGAGAATAAGTTGGTGGACGAGCCTTCTTGGCTTAGTGGCTCACCGATACGGCTGGAGAGAGCATACGCGTTGAGCGAACAACTCATTGCACAGAGCACTACCAACGAGCTCCAGACCAAGATAAGCCCAGAAGTCTTGCGCCAAATTATCTTCGCGGATACCTTCAACTCTCCACAGGCCATATGCTGTGTTCCGGATCCTTCACGTCCTGAGAGCGTCGAGACGCTCTTCAATATCGTGATGACCTTCGAGAAGGGTCAAGTACCTCACGCGGAGGTTCAGTGGGGCAAACCGGCATCGTCTGTATCTCCTGTGTACACAATGCCTTGGTGAAACTGCGATAATAATTCAGTACACACTACACCGCAACTGCTACCCACAGTACATGATATCACGAGCTATACAATCACTTGCCTACCACTCCTTTCTCTTGTAAATCATGAAGCTCATCCTCGCTTAACCCCAACTCCTGCACCAGAACCTCGTAGTTATGTTGTCCCAAGTCTGGTCCGGCCCATCTTGTCTTTGCATCACACCCTTCGAGCGTCGGTGTGACTTTAGACATTTTGACATTCCAACCGGATTCCTTCGGCCCAACCCACACGTCTTCGACCAGTCCTCTTGCCTGAGTATGTGGGTTCTCTACGACCTCTTTAACACTAAACACCCTTCCGCATGGCACCCCAACTTTCGTGAGAATCTCCTGTACTTGCTCCGGGGTGTGCCTCTTCGTCCAAGCACTTATGGCTTCTTCGATCTCTGTTTGTCTGTCAACGCGATGGTGATTGTGCGCAAAGTTAAGTCCGATGAGGTCTTCTCGCCCTATAGCCTTCATCATTCGGTTATATATAGAGTCCGCGTTGGCCCCAATGACAATGTACGCAGGTGCGTCTGGTGCACTGGGAGAAGGAAGACACGGGTACGCGTTCGTAGGGACTATACCGGTTACCGAGGAGCCCGATGGTCCGCGAATCTACGCAGAATTAATTTAATGCAATGCCGGCTCAGATGATCACACAGACAGTCATACCTTTCCCTTGCGATCATATTCGGGGATTATACCTTCCATCAGGTCATAAATACTAACATCGACTGTTTGGCCACCAGCATGGCCATTAGCCTGCTTAGCCTTTCGAGACAGGAGTGCCAACACCTTATGAGGAGAGTCAAGACTATTAGGGTCGGTCCAACCAGTGACAAGAGAGTTACAACTCACTGTTCCGAACGCAGCATGCAGCCCTGCAACCGAGTCACCCAGACTGATATTCGGTCTCACCGGGGGACCGGATAAAGCACCTGTCTCCGGATCAGGGTGACCATTAATATAGCGGAAGCCTGATTCTGCTTCGCACACTGAAGCATATCCTCCGCGCGAGGCCCAGGGTCCTGTCTGTCCATACCCGCTGACACGCGTAAAGATGAGCGAGGGATTCGAAGGGTGAAGGTCCTTCGGTCCAAGTCCCCACTTCTCCAAGGCTAAAAGCAGGGATTAATGGCATGAGTGCTCACATATCAAGTCGAAGTCAGCAACCAGACTTACTGCCAGGCTTGAAGTTCTCCAACAGCACATCGCTTTGTAGAGCTAATTTCCGGACAAGACTGGTATGCTCAGAATTTGACACGTCGAAATATAATTAAAGAACGCTTACTCCCGCCCTTCCTGTTTACGCATATCAGTCGTCACACTCTTCTTATTCCGCCCGATGCTCCTCCACCACGGACTAACACCGTCTATGTCCCGTTCTCGCCATACACGGAGCGGGTCACCTGCGCCTGGTGGTTCGACCTTGATGACTTCCGCTCCGTAATGTCTAAGAATAGCATGTCAATACCCTCAAAGCTTCTTCTCCGAAATTGACTGAACACACCCAAGAAGCTGACCACAGAATGGTCCAGCGATAACTTGGCCGAGTTCCAGCACACGTATGCCGGCTAAAGGCAACTCACTGGAGATTGATGGTGGAACCGCATGTCCCGAGAGATACCTGCAGCGGAAAGGAATAAATGTCAGTGATATATAAATCACTGTTCATACTGATACAATACTGACTTCCGCCAACGATTCAAGTTGGTGTTGGTTAACTGCGTCGCGTTCCTCCCAAGGGTGTTGCGGGTAGAGATCAAAAACGGACCATTCATGGTATTCCACAACTATAGGACAAGTATCCGATAGTGGTTGTTGGCAGAAAACATCGAAGCGAGTTTCTGCCGTCCCATGGGCTACCTTCTACCAACGTTACGGTCGATATCAGTCTCAGCCTTTTGGTCGTCTCGGTCAGGTGAATGTTAAACGCCACATGCGCTTAGACGCCTTCCATCATTCGGATTTATCGGCGCTAGTATCACCTCTTGTGGCCAGCCATCCTCAAACCTACCTGTCAGAGGATTGCTTCAGCAAATACGACAAAGTAATTCAAAGTATATGTCAACTACCAGTTTTATTTATCATGTTCCCTGTAAACATGTCGTGACATGATTCTTCAACACTCGAGCATTCTCACGACCCGGTTGGGTTGATCCCGGTGTTCTGTGATTCTTCCAAGTATAATACAACCATATGAAGAAACTGTGAACTCTACTCGCAAGCTCTCACGCCCACAAGAAACTAGTTGGCGCCTCCAACGCAATAGATGCAAGCTCCTTCAACCCCTTTCCACCGTCGACTCTTTCAAATACCTTCACGCCGCCTCCGCGGGCACCTCCCGCGATCAAGTATTTATCGTCCGGGCCGCCAAATTGCATTCCGCGCAGGTGTTTTAGACCCGAGCGTACTTCAGCTACACGCTCAAGCTTCTCTGGATCTGCGACGGAAAATATAGCAATGACGTCGCCTTCTGGTGAGGGATCATTGCGGTTCGAGGCGTAAAGGTAAGGCGATGGATATGAAGCATTGGGTTTCGGGAGGATAATCTCCGCGGCCAGCATACCCAGCTCTTCTATGTTGCCGGGAAATTTGGACATGGTGGGAGCCGTGGTGATCAGCGTTGGAGTGGCGGGTAAAGGAGGAAAGCGGTGCGCGGTGATTTCACTGGTAAGCTCTAAGATTGTGTAGAGAACGTCGTCTTTTCCAAACAATGTCATATCAGTACGAAAACTCCACCGTTAAAATGGGAATGTTCATACTGTAGAAGGTGACATGTCGCGGGCCTCCTCCGGCCTTGATGTTCACGGAACCAGCATTCGACCAGATCCCTTTCTCGTTCTTCGTCAACCTCCAGACCTTATCTGCTCCGAGATCCGGTACAAGGACCTCTGCGCGGTCAGGATGACGGATGACTTGGTGAGGGTGGGACGCCTCCTGCCTTTCTTTATCAGGGCCAGTACCAGTGAACTCGAGGGACGCGCTGCCTGATGGTTGCAAATAAGGCTCCTCCTTGGACAGAGGAATCACATGCAAAGTCCCCGATGAATACTTGAAAGGAATATAAGAGTCAGACTCAGGATCACAAGATATAATCTCAGGCACTCACATTCCCAATCAGCAACTGGTCATCTTCTGCGAGAAAGTTACAGGGGTCGGCGCCGCCACTTGGAACGGCACCAAGAGTTGTTCCTTGACCCTTCTCGTCATACTTGACGGAAACAATCTTGCCATCGCTCTGTTCAAGGCCGGTGAAGATGACAGTAGGGTCCGATGGAAGAGATGCCACCCAGGACGGGTGATGTCCAACGGTGACGGATGAAAGCACGGCGAGCGAAGCGGATGTTGGATCAAATTCAAGAACAGTCAGTTCCTTGGTGTAGGAGCCGACGTAGATGCGATAAGTCATGGCTGTGGTAGGTGGAGGTATTTGGAAGAAATTTGACACCCGACGCTGCACAAACTGGTGCCGCTGTCTTATCACAGATTACGCTGGAGTCCTAGCACCTTTATAACACTGCGAGCGCGACCCGGCCGAGAATTGTCCGGCATCTCGCTGGAGAACTACCGGCAGCCCCGAGATAGGATACCGACGTGGATGAAGCGGACAGGAGAGGCAACCTTAGTGGGCGTTATGGTTTAATATCGAGAGTAAGATGTAGAGTAGGTCCATGTTGGTGGATAGCTCAAAAGTAGAAATGCTCGAACAGCGGCACCTCACTTCCGTCTAGCTTCGACACGTTAGCAAGCCGAAGAATCTCCTTTCGGCAAGGATAATAGTTCGAGGTCGCCGGTGAGGAACACAGTATCGAATCTCTCGTCACTGTGCTCAAATTTGACGAGCACTGGCTATCGTCATTTTCCCCAGATTCCTCCGTGTGTGCTATGTCAAGTGTTGGCAACGGGGAACACAGTGGACAGGCCACCGAGTTTTCACCGGGTTTACGTATTCTAACGCGGAGCGAACGCTCTTAGAGGATATGTAAGTACGGAGGAGAAGCCTCTGCAATCAAGGGCAATAGTTCCTGCGAGATTGCGGCCACTTGAAAGGGTGGTGCTTGCGCCAGGTGGGAAGCTCAGGGGCCTGAGGAGACGAAATTAAACATATACACCGTTTGATAGCAGAGAACTTGAGAGCATAAGAAGGTTCTGTAGAAAGTTCGGTGTGTCAGCTAATAATTCTATCAAGCATGCATGTTGCCCAAAAATTGAGGAAGGAGGGACCTTACGTGCGGGGTCCTTCTTATCGTCATCGGAGATGTCCTGAGTGGTAAAGCTACGTTTCCAACCGCTAAACCAGTATCTTCATAGATCGTAAATAACTTCTTGGGCAAGCTGCGAATCGCCCCCTGACTTGTTGAAAACATTCACCCACCTCAGTAAGTTCGAAGCACAGGTGGAATGCGTTCCTTGCCTCTTTACACATGTGAACGAGGTGGATTGGACGTCAGTTACTCTGGCCTATATGGAAGCGTAAAGCTGATGGCTACGCGTTAGCTGAGACCGCATCTCCTTCCAAGCGTGAATCCTAGTACGTTGCCAGAAGGGCCCCAGTTTGCCGTGATTTAGGAAGCGTACCTCATTCGACGATAGGCACACAGAAGTTATCACCGTGGTCTAGCCAATGTCCATACCAGAGAGGGTGTTACCGCAGGGACCAGGTTGCCTCTCGTGGATATGCCCGCGCATCTGTGGGAGCAATCCACAGTTCATATCAGAACAGTGCAAACACTCGTATTGTACCTTTCATAGTCGTACCCTGCTGTCAGAAAACGTCCAAATGTCGATCGATTTTACGCTCGCATGGACTGGTAAAGACTCGACACGTAAACCTTTAGGTTATGGGTGCTATCATCTCTCCGACGGATTGCCTTGCTAACACAAATCATCATTCAGTATGGCAGCATGTATGCAGGTCCGTTTGTACAGCCTCACCTGTACCATCGGCGAATGTTCGTTATAAGATTTCCGACTGCATGGCCACTGGCAGGGTATTACCCGCCGTTATGAGCTACCGGATGACGCCTTCAGCCTTCATCTTGGCATACAAAGATGTAGAAATATCATACCAAATTCATACAGCTCGTTTTAGAACCGATGAGCCGATGCTAGTACGGTCAACACGATAGCCCAGGTGGATACGGTCAAAAGAGCACATCCACTGCAGTGCCATTCAGGGAGGCCGTTATACAACACGTGGTGTCCACGTGGGGGATTGATGGCGGGGATGTCCCTGTCGGCCCCGACAGACGCGGAGCAGTGCTGCCTCATTTGAAGGCACCGCCTCTGTCAGAATCTACGAGGCTCAACGGCCGCAGTCGACAGCGCAGCAGGACGTGTTTGGTGAGAACAGCCGCAGTAAGTGGCCGCAGTAAGACTTATACAGGTTTTGTTCAACGACGTGTCCCAGTTGTTATCACTGACTCACTCATATCCCCCAGCCTCAGACTTCAGTTACTGTTTGGAAGCAGTCCGCCACCTCGGAATGATTATCGACAACTTGAAGAAACCGCTACCAGAAGATCCTACCCCAGTGGACGCACCGCCGTCTTACGAGGAGTATCAGCAATATGTTGCATTTCCCAAACCGGGCTTTCCACGCGACGAGAAGGTATCTCCTTCAGCGTCGTCCTCGAAGTCCTTGCCTGCAACTCCCATCGCGGGGCCAAGTACCGTGGTTGCTACCCCACCCAGACTTATAGCTTCTTCTCCTTCTGTCTCGCAGAAGAAGTTCGGGAAAAGTCCCTTATACAAATGGTTCCCGTTTGGTCAAGCTGCTCGGACTCAGGAGATCAAAGAAACCGTGCTGAACCTCGTTCGGAGCGTTGTCACAGTGCCTGACCCTGAGTCCGCACTCCAAATACTACACAGCTGCAGAGATACATGTGCGGCGCGCGGACTCGAGTTTTCTTCTGTCCTCCAAGAACCCTCCGTAGAAGGCCATACCCCGATATACTGGGCGATTATCAAACGCCCTAGCGTGGACGCTAATCCGTCGGGCGTAGATCTTGTCAAAGAGATTCTTGCGATGGCGTCCCCGTTATCTAACGAAACGATTTCGGAGATATGTCTTGCATGTCTTACGAACTCGGACCAAAAGCTGTTCCAACGGCTTCGTCGCACTGCGCCCTTTGCCGGCCTTTCTGGCACAGACGAAGTGCTTCTAGGGGGGAATACTCCTCCAGATGATGTACTTGTAGAGGAGGTGGCGAGCGATCACGGCGATTTTGTCGTTCACTTTTGTATCGTTCTCTTCCAGAAGAGAATGCGCATCTCCAATCGAGTTGGCATAGAATTCATTGCGCGAGGTCAGTATCTCACTTGTCACTTTTCCGTACAATCGAGGTCTAAAATGTCATCAAACTCAATAGGTCGGATGTGGCGACTACGTTTCGTCGTGGCCGATCCCACCCAAACTAGACATAACAGAAATTACCCGAAGGGCACTTGGCTCGTCGAGCTTTCACTCATGGAGCATAGTTCCCCGACTTACATCGACTCCCATCTGCTCATTGCCGACGCTCGCACTTTGCCCTCATTTGCTCCATCGCCTTCCACCAGCCCAACGCTTGACTCTACCGTTTCTATGCCAGGCAACCTATTCTCACGAAGTACAGACACCGTTACTAGCAAGCCGAAACCTACTATTGAACTTCGAATTAAGACGAGCAGCTCGCAACAGCTCGCCCCGCATTCCAAATCTCGCCACGAGTCGTCATTTGTCGACGCCCTTTACGTCCCTCTCAACAAGAATGCTATGGGTAGCAGCCTGCAGTTCGAGTATGTATAGGTGGTGTTGTTACTGGTGTGATCAGTTCTGATTCTGTAATCTTGTTTAACAGCGGATCCTCGTACGTTTCGCCGGATGGATCTCTTTCTGGAAAACTCGAAGCACGGCTGGCGAAGCCGGAGGCGGATTGTATTATCTGCTGATACCCTCTATATCTTGCCACCACTCACATCTCTCACATCCTCACCATGCTCTTGCACACCCGCTCTAATTTCCGCTCATATTTAAGGATACCTTGCACTTTATCAAATTTGTACAACAGGCCGTATACGCAATGTACCGCTAGCACGCTCAAGCAAGTATACCAAGAACCAGTCACTTCAGCGTAGAACAGCTGCGGGTCAAATGATACAAAGAAGCATTGGTATATTTTCCTGATATTACACATACTTGCGATATAAAGCATTACGACATCTTGGAGGGTAAATGCAGAATGGGGCAATTACAGGGACTGACTGACTATTGACTATTTATAACGTGCTTATAAAGCTCCACCAAACAAACATGTCCTCAACGTCCATGGCTGTGGCGCAGCGACGACAGGCTTCTAGGCTCGCAACAGGCGACAGAAGCGATTACACAACTGCTCGATGTGGCAGTTTTATAACCTCCGAGTCCGTGTGGGTATGCAGTCCTCTTGTAGAGACCGTGGTATACTGGGGCAAGGAGAGGAAGAATTGCGCTGGATGACTGCTGATCTATCTAAAGGACAAAACAGTCGCAGCGAGTCGTTATCCCGCCCCTCCTCGGTCTTGCATATCTCTAGAGCCTGCCCAGCTGGGAGCCTTAGCAATTCTAGAGGAGAACGAAGCGGCATCTGGTGGGAAGACGGTAGTACTGGACGATGGTCCGGAGTGTATCATGGCTTGGGTGGACAGAATCTTTTGGCTCGCGCTGATCGGGGACGCGCTCTCAGCATCGCTACATGACGGAGGGTAGCTTCGAACAGAAAACCAGTAAGCAACTATACGACTAAGGGTAACGCGGCGCACGTACGTCGTTGATTGAATTGCATCGCTTCGCACGTGAAGATCTCGAGTGACGACCCGGAGAGTAGAAGTCTGTTCTTGTCGCCTGGGCTGGTGTTGCGGTTGCGCGCCGGCGCGAGATACACCAGCTACGAAAGTATCCATTTCAATATTAACACAATGTTTCTGGGATAGGCCAGCTCTGACTCTACATATGAATGTTAGTCACACAAAATCCAAACAAAGATCACGCCGTAGAAAGCAAAAGACGTACGCCGATGAAACAGGACACCAGTAGTAGCTAAGCGTTGGGCACTGGCTACCACGACGGATACTGTGTTGATATACACGGCCACCACAGGAGACGCTATCGAGGAGACATAAGCTGCGAGCATTTATGTTTTGTACACTTTTTTACTCACATTATTGTATCTGGATTGGGGCAGCCAATAGATTAGATGCCCCATATCAGCTTAGGTGCATGGATATGGCTAGTGAAAGACGTACAGCAAGTGATATCTGCGATCTATAAGACGATACAGAGTGGTTACTGGCCGAACAGAGGCACATAATCGGCTTACTCACCGACCAAGCCACTGTTAATGGCCGAACAAAGTTCAATGTCCGGGTCTAAGGAGAGGAAGGCACAAGACTCTGCACTCACCTGAATTAAATCTGCTCAATCCAGCGACCTGCGTCGCATCTGTGTTAACTGTGCCAGGAGTATATGATATGCCAACGCACCGAAGTAACTATTTGTGCGGCCCAGATCAAGACAATCAAATGCAGCTTCTCTTTCCACAGCATGTACCATACGGGTGTTTTAGCATAGCGGGTACGCCGACTTTGGGGAACAAGATGAGGCTGGGATCGCATTCGCAAAATCCCGCCAACAAAGAGAGCGAATAGAAGTGTCGATAGGAATATGACTATAAGAGTAGAGTGATTGAGAAAAGCACTTGTTCGAAGTGGGATGAGTACCTACGAGTGCAAGATATCACGCCAGGCATCGTGCTCAGAAACCACGATGTTTGCATACGGGAGATACCTGGCATTTACGTGTCAGGAAACCGCGGGAAAGAAAAGAAAAGAAAAAGAAACAACATGCCATATGCATTGACGATCCATAATGCCAGTATAAGGGCAAAGAGTGCCCATGACAACGTCCGGAAGTGCCACAGCGATGCACTAAGTGTATATGAGTACCATACGTTATACTAAAAACACACAGTACCTACATATACAGCATAATGATGTGATATGTGCACGTCCTAGAGATCATGGCAGTGGACTGCGTGTGGAAAACGATCAGAATCACGTTGTCATCAAAACGTCACTGAATACATTACCTCCCTTGTATAACGAACATCTACTACCTGCGTCATATCAATGAGTACCGACGACACATATGTAGACGAATGGCCGTGAACTCACACCCTCAGGCTGCCATGGAGGAGGGAATAATAAAGACATTGAACACGCAAAGTGCACCAGCGCCACAATGCGGAGGGGGAAATAGAATATAGCTGCTCCCCAACGACAGCCTCGGCGCCCCTTAACCATCTTCCAGTCTATCGGCAAGGATTGAATGACTTCCCACCTGCAAATATTGTAGATCAAAATGTGTATTAGGGCAACGTCGAGGGAAATTCATGGGCGTACGTGTAGAGGCCACTGCAAGCAAGCAAGGCAATGATGTATCCATCTGTAACGTCGGAAAGCCGTAATGAGCTGACCAACAGGTAGTCAAAACAACACATTATACTTACTGGATACTGGAATGTGCAACGAAGTATCAGGAGGTAGTGGCTTTTCCATGAGCTGGGCGAGGCGACCACCTCTATGCTTCAACTGTTGCACTCTATTGCGCCGAATCCTCAGCAATCACGATGAACGAGCGAAAGTCGCAGAGGAGCTTCATACACAAAGACATCCAGCGCGTTGTTGGAGGTGTCGGATGACGGCGAAGATACAGGAGTGCGTGAACGAAAGAGGTCGCGAGATGCGCAGGTAACCGTAGATAAATAGGCACGGTGGCTGAGAGTAATAGGTTGTGTATTGGCCACATATAAGGCAAGTCGGATCTAGCTATTTGGAGACAATCTCCTGATTCCTTTGGAACCCAGCTTAGCGAGATCTGCGGCAATCCCTATTCGGTGACAATGCGCCATCGGTGCGACCGTCGGAAGGTTCAGGTCCTCTTCCATGTACGCGAAGTCTGTCGTCGTAAGAGACCAGAAGTAGTTGTTCGTCAACCTTCCAAACAAGCAAGACGATAGGGCTGGTTCCATGGAAAAGGCTCGTCGGTGTGAACGTAAGAGTCAGAGTGTGGGATTGAGCATATCAGTTTCAGCTCCCGCGACCAACGACAGTTACCAAATCCGGCTGAGCGAGATTTTCCGCATCGGCAGAGTTAGCGCCCGATTTCCAGCTCTCTCACTGGCTGCAGCGGTCCCATCGTCGAGTTCAAGCTTGGCATTGCGCTGTAAGTTACCCTCTCGACGACCGCGATGCTCGCCTCGGTGGCTTAACGATGACAGTTGCAAAAGCCCCGAATGTTTGCTTTTACAACGAAACCACCTTCAATTGAGAGTACTTAATGCCAGCTCGCTATTTATCCCACGTAGATCGCATGAGCATGCGCTCCCATTTAATCTAAAGAAACTGTTGCAGTGCTGGACACTGAGTGAGTGCATCCTAAAATCACTCTCCATGAAGTCGCCCGTCATACTTACGCTCAGTACGTCATCTTTACTATAGCCCTCGAGTTGTGCGCGATGGACGCCTAATCTCTCTTGTTGTCAAGCAAGTCGACAAGGGTCTTTACAGCCTCCGACAAGTAACAGATCTTGTTAGCCTAGCGGTGCATTCAGGGCGTACACATGGCAGACTAGACCATGCGCGACTAAGTTATGGGAGGGTCATTCAATGTGCACCCGGGCAGCCGTTGTACCGTTTGAATGGACGGTGCACTTCCTGGATAACAACCCATTCAAAGCACGATGACATACTGAAGAGTTGGCTCGTCGACGAATTAGCTGGTTCAAGTTGTAAGTCCTCGCTTCATCATAAAACCACCTGTCTTGATTTGACGCGGCCAAAGGGAGTTCTATAACTCGATTACAGAGTCCAGATGAAGCAGGGATTCAAAACTGACAGTATACCCGCAGTATACCGTGTGGTATCCCAGTTGGCGTTACGCGACGATGTTCGTCGTTGTATTACATCTCGTATTCACAGTATTTGCAATCATCTGCTGCGGTTCAATTTCGTACAGAAATATGCGCGCAAGTAAGAGGGCAGAGGTGCCGGTGAGCCTCCGTCCATGAGAATGGCGACATTACAGGTACACTAAACCAACTCAATACACACACAATATACACACATAGTGTGACCAGCATTAGCATCAGGTATGTGCGTTGATAGATGGTGGCTGATATACCATGTCATGGCTCCGCCTTGGACTGCTGGTAAACAAAAGCACGCACGAACTTAAAACTAGCCGATTGCAAGGCATGTACATGTCCTCTACTTGTATTACACACTGTAGCGACGTCTGAATCTCTGCTTCATGCAACTATATATTGGCTCTCCTATAAACGGTCTCCATCCTCGTTCTAAATCTACTTTCTAGAATCATCCCGAGGAGTTGGCGATCCGGAGAACTTGTTGTAGGCTGCAGAGAGGAATGGCACAGGCTACTTATGTGATACGGACTTTGTATGTTAGCTAGAGCTTTACTGCTATACTCAAGGCGAAATCGCCGACTTGTAGTAGGCTGAAGCTGCCCTCCAGAGTGAGGTACACTTATGAGATGCGATCAGGACACTGTAGCCAATCAGATCACGGCGCTTAATTATACCCCTTCCTCGAAGTTCTCGTCACGTAAGTATTCTTACCAGCCAACACCATCTTCCTCAGTAATCAAAAGCATCCTTGAAAGCTGAACACTTGCAATTGTCCTGCAACGTAGAGTCTCGCAAATAACGACTTCGCATGGGCCCCTCGAGAACACAAAAGCACACCTCCGCTGATGGTGGTGGTGAAGCCTCTTCTTCGAAAACATATGCAAAACAGTATCCGCAAAAGAAGCATAGTCACAAGCCCAAACGACCTAATAATGAAGATGCCTCCGCTAGCAATGCTCTCCCTGGTGTACAGAAGATAAAAGCTGCGCTGAGACAAACGAGGAGGTTACTTGCGAAGGTAAAAGCACTGTATCCGCTCGTGTGGAACACAGTTTAACTCCTTGAACTATCTTGTGTAGGAAAAACTTGCTGCAGATGTACGCGTTGCGACGGAGCGCAAACAGCGTGCGTTAGAGGCGGACTTGGTGAAAGCTGAGACGGCGAGGAAGGAAAAGGCTTTGGCACAGCGGTATCATAAGATCAAGTTCTTCGGTGCGTCCCTATCCAATATCTGTTAATTCCGTCTTATAATTGAGCTTACATTCATGAACATGTTTAGAACGACAAAAGACGATGCGGAGGCTGAAACAGGTCAAGAAGCGTCTCGAAGAATGCACGGACAAGAAAGAGCAGAAGAAGCTGGAGAAAGAGCTCTTCAATGTTCGAATAGACCTGAATTATATCATGGTGAGTGGCTAATTGATGTTAAATTCGTTGTTTGCCGTACTTATGGTGACCCCGTAGCACTATCCGAAGCTCAAAAAGTATATCTCGTTATACCCGCCTGAAGTCCGTGAAGAGGATAGCAAAGGCAAATCCAAATCGGAAGACGGCGAAGACGGCGATGCGCCAACCGCGGAGACAGACCGACAACGTGCTGAACTCCGCAAGCAGATACGCGAGCGCATGCAGAACGGTGAACTCAGTATGGAACCAGAAACAGAGCCAGGAGATCGTCCGAAGTCGTCACTGAATTCGCATACGCGCGTAGAGGGTGAAAAGAAGGCTGCAGCGCAAGCTGTACCTGATATAGAGGCAGATGCATTCTTTGGCGAGGATAGCGATGATGAAGAGGCAGAGAGGATGGATGAGGATTGATCTGTGTATGAATAACACGCATTCATTTCGTAAGGTTATTGAGACTGCTCTAAATCACTGTGTCCACGATGTGATATCCTCTATCAGAAACGGGCCTATTCAGCAAGCTTAACGAAGCAAGCTACGGTAAACATAGAATGTACGTCGTTTCTACTGCCGCTCACGACCGATCCCACTCCCACCTTTCCTGCGCCCAAACCGGCATCTCGGTCTCGAAACAACCTAAGCTCGTCGTATATCTTAGTGCATGAAGGAAGATATACAGCTTTTCAGGCTTTGGATCCGGGTGAAGCGGAAGGTAACATTCCGGGCAGTATGACATGTCTCGACCCTCTTTGTCTCGCTCTTCTGGGCTTGCGTCTTTGTCCAAAATGTCTTGGTACTCGGCTATCTTGGCTTCCGCGTCCTCTGCAGGGATTTGCGGGACATCTGGTTCAGTAGCTTCAACGAGCGGGGATGATTCCACAGGCTCGATGTTTCCGGCGGTCGTCTCAACGAGTACGGGTTCGTCCTGGACTGTTGTTGAAGCCGACGCGGTTTGTAGGTCGGATACTATCACGCTCTCCTCGACAGGTCCGCCGCGCCTGCGCCTATTTTGAGGTGGCAGTGGTACCAATACACGTTTCGGGACCAAGGCAGCTTTCGATTTGAAAATGACATCGCGCCAACGCCCCCAATCCTCGTCCTCATCCTAATATGACCTTAGTACGCATATCATTCAATGTTACGCTGAGCGCACGCACCTTCATATTCCGCAAACGAGTAATTACTCTGACGGCTTCAGCGGATAACGGCACAGGTGACCCCATGCCGATATCATGGCCAGTCTCCCGGGGCATAGGCTTCTTGACTGGTGTTGCTTGAGGAGCGGGTGCATGAGTTGTACTTTCCTGTGATGCAGGTATATCTGCATCGGAAACTCCTTTCGAAAGCGACTCCGGGTTATCTTCTGGGTTAGTGAATTGGAACTGTGGTGGTGCTTCTGGTGCGGCGCGCTCTTCGCTCGGCGTAATATCGATGCCGCCTTTTCCAACATTGGAACCCTACTTGGCGAAGGATGTTACCCGCGTGCTCGGCGTGAGAGATGAAGACATACCCATATGCGCTCCTCGGAGTATATAGGATCATTGGCAATGGGGTGTCCAAGGAATTGGAGGTGGACGCGAATCTGATGGGCTGGGCGTCGAATAAATAGGTGAAAAGATCCTGAGAGTTATCTATACATACATCTCCCAGTCAGCGGCCTACCTATACAATCGCATCAGTTCTGAGGGATCCATGAATACAATGGCGGAACCTACAGTGAAGCACGCTTGAATCAGTGTTAGCATCATAGTGAAGCCGTGTGAATACTGTTTTCGCATGCTATCAAAGGTGATCAAGGTTACTATACACGTACCCAGCATACAGAAAACAATCGCACCTTTCCCTCTGGGTGAACAATGTTAAGCCCCATCTGCCTATCAACTGTTAGGAGGGGCTCTTCGCAAACAACCTCTCCTTCAGGGAACTTTCCTTTACATCTGGCGATGTACTCTTTCTTCACCTGACCACCCGCAAACTCTTTGGAGAGCTTGCCTGCAAGTACGGGAGAAAGAGGTATAATCATGAGGCCAGACGTTAGCCTGTCCAGGCGGTTTACAGCTGTCGAATGTAGCCAATGAATATATGTGTGATGTAACGAAAGTAGAGATCTTACGATAGACCATATCGAACCCGTGCTCATACTTCAGAATTACCATCAAACTTTGCTTGTAGAACCGGCCGGCCGCATGAACTGGCTACACACCTGGTGAGTTACCATTACACAACTCCAGATGTGCTCAGACTTACTATACTCCCTGGTTTGTTTATGACGATGAACTCGCGCTCCTTGTCATGCACGATGATTTTTACAGGGTCAGCTGTGATTGGTGGTTCATGACGATGTACAACGTTTCTGTGAGAAGAAGCAATGTAAGATCCTACGTCCTCTGCAAGAGCCGAAACGTACTCTATCCGGTCTCCGTTCCTCACTATGGTATCGGGTTTTGCGACTTTCCCATTAATGGTCGTCACTCCAGACTCTAACGCATATCTCTGCTCTTCATTAATCTTCAGATTCTGAGACATATTTACAAACTGTATGATACGCACATAGTATTCCATAGACCTATCTCTAAACTCCGTAGAGACAACTTCCAAGATTTCACGACCCAGCCAGCGCCCCTTTGCCATCGTTGTGTAGTTATACCAATAAGGCTGGAGTTTCTTCAGCCCGTCGACATATATTGGTACACCTCCCGGAGCCGGCGCTTCAGCCATTTTGGACGTCGTGTTGAGTAGATTGAAAAAGGTGTGCTTGAATTGTTCCTTGCCAGTAAGGTGGTCGACTGGAAACCGCTGTACCTCCGGTTTCCTGTATGAGACCTTTGCTCGGATATCCAGGATGCGAGGCAGTAGCTTGCTGCCAAGCAGCCGTTTGATTTCAGAGTTTATGGTGGAGACGGTATGCGAGGCAGAGGCCAAAAAATCAGAGAGTCTGGAGGCAGAGAGCAATATTAATGTCACTAGCAGTGGCTGCCGCTGAATCCGAAAAATGTCCCAAAATAGAAATTATAATGGGAGACGCCCATAATGCATTGAAGATCTAGAGCGGGACTCCGAGTTGGTGGTCAGAGGTCACTCTGCTAGTCACCGCACACAAGGCATTCGATTCACGATTCAATCGTATCGATTAACATTGGATTTTACAAACACTACACAAACACCAACTATATGAGATTGTTGGTGGTAGATGTGCCAACGTATTCCTAGTTATATCCATCCAAACAACAAAGACGGTCATGGGTACATGCGTGCAGCCTACGCCGGATTTTCAAGGGGAAATATCTCGGAGAACTAACGGATGACATCCTAACGAAGGAGAGCAGTGTATTTTGCGACAATAGAAATAAACAAAGGGGTATACTCTGGAGATCTTCATCGCGACTACGCGAACTCGGAGAGATCGCGATTTACCGCCAGTTGTCGTTGAGGGTGTAAGTTCCGCTAGCCGGGGAGGTGAACTGGTTATTGGGGTCAGACTCCCAGGTGACGGCACCGTTGTTCTTCCTGATGTACTTGTACTGGATAGCAGTGTTGGCAGGAACGTTCACGGTGACTGCAATGCAAAGATTGGTGAGCCATTCGTCGTTTTACTTCACAACTGAGACAACTTACCACTCCAGGTGGGGTAGTTGGCGGCAGAGAGGGCAATGGCGTTATCAGGCGACCAGTTCTTCAGAGCATCGACGGAGCCAGTAAGGAAGATATTTTCTGGAATCAATGATACGTTAGTGGGATGATCAACGGTAAGACTGAATCTACGTACCACCGAAGACAGTTGTTGCCTGAACATTGAATGTAACAGCAACGGTCGATCCGCCGCCGCTGCCGCCACCGGTGGAAGAACAGCTGGTGGTCAATCCATTGGCGCCCCAGCCGGGGTAGGTAGTGCCATTGCGGGCAGCGAAAGCAGTAAGAGCAGAAGCGTAGCTCCAGGTCAAGTCGACGGCACTCGTGGGAGAACCAGAGCTCTTGTCGAACTGCTCAGAGAGTCCGCCGTTGGATGGGGTGTACTTGGCATTGACAGCAATGAAACCATCAGCGAATGTCTTGATGGCGGAGGTAAGAGTCGTGTAAGTGGTAGACGTGCTGGCGTAGGTGCCTGCGGTGACACTGGAGCTGAACTGCTGGAAGAAGGGAAGGGAGGTGGAGGTGACATTGAGCGAGCCTTGGGCCTTCCAGACGCTCAATGCATCGTACAACTGCTCCGCGACACCGAATACTGCGAGGTACCATGGGTTACCGTTGTAGTAGCTATCCTCAGGGTAGCGGCCGACGGCAACGGCAGCCGAGGAGCTGATGCCGCTGTTGACACCGTAGATCGAGCGGAAAGCGTCAACATAGACCTTGAGGTTAGCGAGAGCCTTGTCGGAGCAGGGTTGGAAAGTCGTGGCATCGCATCCCGCGGCAGGATCGAAGGTATGAATGGAGGTGAGAACGGTATTGGCATCCTTGCCAGAACGTCCTCCACCGGTGTTTGCGGTGATGTAGCCGCCAGTAGGGTTCCAGTACGACTAAAATAGTATGCATCAGCTGACGGCTCCAAGAGATCACCGTAAATCAGCCTGGGATAAACTCACCTGAAGGAAGCAGAGCAAGTTGCCTGCTTGGGTAGTGTAGCCAGAAACTACGGAGGTCTGACCGATTTTGGTAGCCAGAGCAGCGCCTTCGCGAAGTGCACGGTGCTGTACAGCCGTGGTGAAGAAGGATGATGAGTTAACTTCTTCCCACAAGTCGAACCTGTCACGCGTTTTTGTTAGAAAATGTTCCCTGAGAGACTACCTTATCGGAGTTATGTTACTCACGTAGACTGGTTCCAGTTGTTAGCGACATAGTCCAAGTCGAGCTTAATGACAGGCCAAAGCTTGCTCGTGACCCACGACGAGTTGCTATTGGCGATAAGCCAGTTGGAGTAGCTGATGAGAGCAGTAGCCCGAAGAGCGGGACCATCTATGACATTGACCGTTAATAATCGAATACCTCGGTGTACACGTTTATAAGCAACTTGCCTCGTTGGGGGCGACCCCAAGCACCAGTGAAGGCGCTCTCGTCGATGTTGAACTTGGGCTCTCCAAGACCACCGGTGGAGACCGTGCCGCTAGGGTTTGAAACCTGCTGAAGACTTGTCTGCGCAGCGACATACGAGTCGATCAACGAACGCAGCGACGTGTCCTGACCCGTGGTGAACTGGTCGATGATGGCCTTGAACACGAGCGCGGAGTCACGAGTCCAGGTATACAGGTAGTCTGGGTTGGAGGTGCTGGGGCTGGCGACAACGATGCCGGGCTGTAAAGATGTCAGCACAAGGTGAGCATCATCGTGAACAAGGCACTGACCTTTGCGCCTTGCGACTTCGAGCCACTGGCGCCGATATTGGCGAGCAGACCGGTCTTAGCGATAGGCCCCTCAGACGCGATGTAGGAGTCGACAGTCGACTGGGCAAAAGCCGCAGTGACGAGAGAGACGGTGGTCAACAGACGGCTGAAAAACTTCATCTCGAGCTAAAGATGAGGATGAGTTTGGTCAGTGCACAATGCTCACTTTTATATCTTCCCCGTTGATGTCATTCCTTCCTCAGTCGCATTGCACGATCTTTGCTGCCACACGGCCTGATGACAGGTAGCATGCGCACCGAGCTCACATGTCCTCTCTTCGCAACCCAAGAATCGGTGCAGATCTACAAAATTTGTGCATAAATAAATCCCGAACGGCGCAGCGTCAGAGAAGATGGTCAATAGTCACCACCAACGCGTCATGAGGCTGAGCTCGTGCATTCCGAGGCTAAAGGTAGGTGGACGAGTAAAGTCCGTTCGACCGCTTCCACCCATGGCGCGATGCCATAGCCATGTGCTGAGAATCAGCTCGGAACGCCCTCCAGGGTAGCATTGCCACCGGGGCCTTGTTCTGAGTTTATTTGGCCACTAAGAGAGGTGCAATCACCGCAAAGTTTCGACGTGGAAAGTCACCGTTGCTGAGGAACTTCACGATCATCTGCCATTGCCGCCAAATCTCTGTTTCCTCGAAGGCCGATCAACTGGACGTTCTGTTACGGTCGCTCAGCTGACGACATGACATCTCTAATCATTGTGAGAACAGTACCATCTCGAGGAAATAGTAGGCAATAATCGTAGTCCTCGCCCGAAACTGGTTTAATCCCCCTCGGCACCGTCAGAGCACGCCCAGGTTCGAAGAACAATCGACTCTCACCGCAGTCTCGTCGTTTCTATGCCGCGCTCCAAAGGATTGTATTTGTTGAGATGGTGGCAAGTAAACTTCAGGATACTTACCCACCTGCTCGAGGGAAGCGAGGCTTGGTAGCGCAAGAATAATCGACGTGATATTGCTTAGCCAACTCCAGGTTAAGTCGCACTAGTCGAGACTCTTCCTTACATCCGAGTCGAGGACGTCGAAACCTCCTGTCAAATTCAGGGGCCCCACAAACTCGAACCGCCGGGAACGAGCATCAACATTGAATAGAACTCCGCCCTCTGATGGAAGCAGCCAATCTCGTCTCCGGCGATGGGCCGCGTGAAGATACGAGCAACTGCCAAGAAAGGCAAGTTCCTGAGCCTGAGGTACCGCCACGATATCACGGGGTGGCATCTGGTATACTGGGGACGATGGAATGCCATTGGTCAGCGAGATGTCGAGCGAAGAAGCGGAAGACGCAACAAGCAATAGTTACGATAACAGGGCCAAATAAAAAACAACAACAAAAGAGTGTACGACTGGCTCAAGAATAACCTCATCATCATGGTCATAAGGTGGCAGCTAACACGCAAGCCTAGAGAAAAGAGGCGAAAATAGTGTAGAGATATACGGTATATGCGGCAGTCGAGATCAGAGGCAGGAACGACTGTCAGGTGCTTGTCGGGTCAAGGTACGATCCGCATACGGTGTCATCGGACAAGTTTAGAACAATTGCACGAAGTTGCTTGGGAAGACATGCCGGCCAGGCTGCCTCCTCGCCTCATCGAGCAACTCCCCACTCCACCAGCCGTCTTCTGGGGTCGCTGTGACCGCGATCACATCGTTGGTCTGGAAATCGAACTCTTCAGGGATGGATGCCTGATAGTCATACATCGCGGTCACTGTAGAGTAACATCAGCAAAAATTTCGTGCAACAAATACCGAATAAACGTACCGTAGAATAGAATAGGGCGGCCATCGTCAGTGTAAGCACCTGTAGGAGAAGGCATCTGCGAGAGCTGTTGTGGCTGGGGTTCAGGCTGAGGTTGAGGAGAAGGAGCACGATTAACCGCAGGCTGAGAGTATTGCTGCTGCTGCTGTTGTTGCTGTTGATAGTACCCTTGAGGGGTGCTGTATGATCCGTTCCGCTGCACGCCATTGGCTTGGTTGTAATCTTGTTGGGCGGGGTAGCCGTATTGCTGGGCTCCGTACGGTTGCTGTTGTTGCGGGGCAGGTGCGGGGGGCTGCTGTGGAGGAGGTGCCTGTTGCCCAAAGCTCTGTGGGGGCCGTCCATACGG